>SNQJ01S0027234.1:46444-69758 GCA_010110895.2 Picea sitchensis | reverse complement strand
TCGGTTGTAGAAACCCTAGTTTCAGTCTTAGCACGGCTCACTGCATGATTGAATCGAGCCATTGCACAACAAACCACCTGCTAGATCGGGCATAGACTATCTCTGGGCCTAATCTGTCAGAATGAATCCATAAGAGGGGGGGAATCCCCCCTCGTATAGTAATGTTATGGCCAATGATCGATTGGGCACAAGAGCAAAACGCCCATCATTCGAGCCGCTACTGCAGCTACGCGATCAACTTCTTGCCAGAGAACAAGGAATCGGGAAGGAAATGGATGTGGAAGCTAGCACGTCCCATCAAAAATCACCTCGCGGGTCAGATCCTGGCAAATGCATCCCACAAACGGACAAACTGTCGAGATACCTCATAAGTTCAACAAGAGTGGGTGAACACACGTAGTTCATGAGAGAGCATGCCCTCATTGGCAAGTTCCTCGGACCGTGGTCATCCGAACGTGACCTAAACAGATGGATACAACACTAGTGGAACCCCAAAGGTGACTATAAGGTTCAACTCAGCTCAAAAGGTTTTTTCACAATCATTATGTACAATCCAGAAAACAGAGACCGAATCTTTGAGAATGGGCCATATTTCTACAACTCAGCAGGTTTATTCCTACGATTCTGGATGGAACGATTCAGCCTAGACAAGGAGGACTTCACAATGGCTACAGTCTGGATCCACCTATACTTGTTTCCACAAGAGTTCTGGTTGGAGGAGATTCTTATGGGAATAGGAAATACAGTGGGTCACTACGTCAAAACATCAGAAGACGCAAAGCAAAGGAAATACACTTCATACGCCCGAATATGTGTTTATATGAATATCTCTAAGGCTCTACCAGGAGCGGTAACTCTGAAATATCAGGATGAATACTGGCAACAAACACTAGACTACGAACATATCCCTTTCCGCTATAGGAAATGCCATGAACATGGCCACCTCTTCAGAGACTTCCCTCTGAACAAGCAAGCTACCAAAGTAAGTGATACCACACAGAAAGACTGCTTCACCACCATCACAGACAAGAAGAAAAACCCTCCAAGAAAGCAGATCCCAGACCCCATACCTAAGATCTCGACCAAAAACTGCTATGATATTCTGAATCAGCTACTGGAAGATGAAGAAATCCAAGATCCGCACAAAGAGTCGCAACAGGATAAAGGAAAGAACCAAACTCCTTCCTCCTCCGGCCCAAACCGTGAAATATACCCTGAAGAGAGGGGAAACATAGATGGAGAGATCTTAATGTAGCTGGACATGATATGCAAAAGGATATGCAAGCCCTTCCTGAAGAGAAACTTTGAAAGGTACATAATGTTTTTCTTGACTCATCAGCAGGATCCACAACACACCTAGGTATAGCCACAGACCTAGGTTCAGGCTCAAAAAGGATACAACGAGAGAACAAAAGAAGGGGGCGAAAACCAGTGCATCAACTCATCAAGGAGGCGGGCAATATTATAATCAACTCAGGGAAGATTCAAAATCTCTCGCAGGGATACCTCCACCCTACACCACCCTCATTATGATGAAGATCATCACCTAGAACATTAGAGGACTCAATGGTCGATCTAAGAAAAATATCCACTGAGACTGCATCAAAGGAGAAAAGCCAGATATTCTAATGTTACAAGAAATGAAATGTGTTGGGGCAGAGGCTGAAACCATCTTTAAGCGCATATGGAGAGGGTGTGATTTTGTTCTAACAGACTCTACAGGAGCCTCATGGGGTCTGGCCATACTATGGAACCTGTGCGACATTACTCTGAGTGGATCTTTTTCTACAGTAGGCACAATAACGACCCACTTTTAGGTCAAAGGTTCGAATCAGGAGGGGACTATCATAAACGTCTATGGACCCCAAAGCCAACAGGGAAAAGACAAACTTCTAGAGTGGCTAATTCTCATCAAAACATTGTTGACCACACCTAACTGGATCTTAGGAGGCGATTTCAATATGATCTTGTCACTGGAAGAAAAAATAGGCGAGACCAAATGGCTTGAGAAAGACAACGATAAATTCAAAACCCTCATTGACCAACTAAAGCTAGTAGACATTGAAAATAACAATGGCACCTTCACGTGGTCCAACCGTAGATCAGGAAACCAACATGTTGTCTGTCGTCTGGACCGCTTCCTGGTAGCTGAAGAACTATTTGAAGAAGCCCCTTGTATGGAAAGTCTCATTCTCCCAAAAGTCGAGTGAGACCATTGGCCAATTGCCTTTAACCTAGAAACAGGAGCAACACCCAAGTACAAACCCTTTCAGTTTGAGAAATTATGGCTCTCACACCAGGACTTTCATCAGCTTGCAAAATCCTGGTGGGCTCAGGCAGAAATAGATCATGGTACAAGCATGTACAAATTCCAGCAACGCCTCAGAAACTTCAAGCAATTGTTGAACCACTGGAACAAGAAAACCTTTGGAAATATATTTCAAAGCATGCAGGACATAGAGAACAAACTAATGGAGATACAAAAAAATTTCATTTCAAGAACTCGAACTGCTGAACTAATGAAAGAGGAGGAGGAGGTCCAAGCATAATTAGAAGAGAGGAGAAAGCAAGAGGAAATTTTATGGAGACATAAGTCCAGGCTACAATGGCTCAAAGAGGGGGAAAATAACACAAAATTATTCCACAGAGTAATGGTGCATCGCCGACAAATTAACAAAATTACTCATTTGGAGGATGTCCAGGGTAATCCAATCAAAGAACATACCCAAATAGAAGTAGAGCTTAACAACTACTACTGCAACCTCCTAACGGAAACCAGGGTGGATAGAACCACAACCATCAAATGAGTAACCAGTCACATACCCTCTATGGTGACTCTTGAACAGAACGCGGCCCTAATGCGACCTATCGCCCAAGAGGAAGTGGACCAAGCACTAAAATCTATGCCCTCTGGGAAAGTCTGAGGCCCAGATGGATTTACCACTGACTTCTTCCATCATTGTTGGGACCTAATCAAGGAAGAGGTGTGGGAGGTAGTAGAGGAATCGCGAACCTTAGGACAAGTCCTCCCAGCCCTTAGTGAAATCTTTCTCACCCTAATACCGAAAGAGGAACGGGTCACAAATCCCAAACAGTTCAGACCTATCGCTCTATGCAATGTAATTTAGAAAATCATAACAAAGGTGGTTGTGAACCGCCTTAAGCCAATTCTGGCCTTTGTCATTTCCAAGGAACAAGCAAGGTCCCATCAAAAAGCACCTCGCGGGTCGGAGCCTGGCAAATGCATCCCACAAACGGACAAACTGTCGAGATACCTCATAAGTTCAACAAGAGTGGGTGAACACACGCAGTTCATGAGAGAGCATGCCCTCATTGGCAAGTTCTTGGGACCATGGTCATCCGAACGTGACCTAAACAGATGGATAAAACACTGGTGGAACCCCAAAGGTGACTATAAGGTTCAACTCAGCTCAAAAGGTTTTTTCACAATCATTATGTACAATCGAGAAGACAGAGACCAAATATTTGAGAATGGGCCATATTTCTACAACTCGACAGGGTTATTCCTATGATTCTGGACGACACGATTCAACCCAGACAAGGAGGACTTCACAATGGATCCAATCTGGATCTGCCTATATACTTGTTGCCACAAGAGTTCTGACTGGAGGAAATTCTTATGGGAATAGGGAATACAGTGGGTCACTACGTCAAAACATCAGAAGCCACAAAGCAAAGGAAATACACTTCACACGCCCGAATATGTGTTTATATGAATATCTCTAAGGCTCTACCGGGAAAGGTAGCTCTGAAATATCAGGATGAAGACTGGCAACAAACACTAGACTACAAACATATCCCTTTCCGCTGTAGGAAATTCCATGAACAGGGCCACCTCTTTAGAGACTTCCCTCTGAACAAGAAAACTACCAAAGTATGTGATACCACACAGAAAGACTGCTTCACCACCATCACAACTAGGAAGAAAAACCCTCCAAGAAAGAAGATCCCAGACCCGAAACCTAATATCTCGACCAAAAACTGCTATGAGATTCTAAATCAGCTACCGAAAGATGAAGAAATCCAAGATCTTCACAAAGAGCCGCAACAGGGAAAAGGAAAGAACCAAACCCTTTCCTCCTCCGGCCCAAACCGTGAAATATACCCTGAAGAGAGGGGAAACATAGATGGAGACATATTAATGTAGTTGGACAATCGAGATCTAAAAACCATTGACCTAGAAAAACTTGAGGAAGCTCTCAATCAAAAGGATATGGAAGCCCTTCCTGAAGAGAAACTTCGAAAGATACATAATGTTTTTCTTGACTCATCAGCAGGATCCACAACACGCCTAGGTATAGACACACACCCAGGTTTAGGCTCAAAAACGATACAACGAGAGAACAAAAGAAGGAGGCGAAAACCAGTGCATCAACTCATCAAGGAGGCGGGCAATCTTATGATCAACTTAGGGAAGATTCAAAAGATCTCAGAGGGATACCTCCACCCAACACCACCCTCATTATGATGAAGATAATCACCTGGAACATTAGAGGACTCAATGGTCGATCTAAGAAAAATATTCTCCGAGACTACATCAAAGCAGAAAAGCCAGATATTCTAATGTTACAAGAAATGAAATGTGTTGGGGTAGAGGCTGAAACCATCTTCCAACACATATGGAGAGGGTGTGATTTTGTTCTAACAGACTCTACAGGAACCCGTGCCATACTATGGAGGACATACTATGGAACCCGTGCGACATTACTATGAGTGGATCTTTTTCTACAGTAGGCACAATAACGACCCACTTCCAGGTCACAGGTTCGAATCAGGAGGGGACTATCACAAACGTCTATGGACCCCAAAGCCAACAGGGAAAAGACAAACTTCTGGAGTGGATAATCCTCGTCAAAACATTGTTGACCAAACCTAACTGGATCTTAGGAGGCAATTTCAATATGATTCTGTCACTGGAAGAAAAAATAGGCGGGAGCAAATGGCTTGAGTAAGACAATGGTAAATTCAAAACCCTCATTGACCAACTAAATCTAGTAGACATTGAAAATAGAAATGGCACCTTCATGTGGTCCAACCGTAGATCAGGAAACCAACATGTTGTCTGTCGTCTAGACCACTTCCTGGTAGCTGAAGAACTATTTGAAGAAGCCCGTTGTATGGAAAGTCTCATTCTCCCAAAAGTTGAGTGAGACCATTGGCCAATTTCCTTTAACCTAGAAACAGGGGCAAAACCCAAGTACAAACCCTTTCAGTTTGAGAAATTCTGGCTCTCACACCCGGACTTTCATCAGCTTGCAAAATCCTGGTGGGCTCAGGCATAAATAGATCATGGTACAAGCATGTACAAATTCCAACAATGCCTCAGAAACTTCAAGCAATTGTTGAACCACTGGAACAAGAATACCTTTGGAAATATATTTCAAAGCATGCAGGACATAGAGAACAAACTAATGGAGATACAAAAAAAATTCATTTCAATAACTCGAACTGTTGAACTAATGAAAGAGGAGGAGGAGGTCCAAGCATAATTAAAAGAGAGGAGAAAGCAAGAGGAAATTTTATGGAGACAGAAGTCCAGGGTACAATGGCTTAAAGAGGGGGAAAAGAACAGAAAACTCTTCCATAGAGCAATGGTGCATTGCCGACACATTAACAAAATTACTCATTTAGAGGATGGCCATGGTAATCCAATCAGAGAACATACCCAAATAGAAGCAGAGCTTAACAACTACTACCGCGACCTCCTAACGAAAACCAGGGTGGATAGAACCGCAACCATAAGACGAGTAACTAGTCACATACCCTCTATGGTGACTCTTGAACAGAACGCGACACTAATGTGACCTATCGCCCAAGAGGAAGTGGACCAAGTAGTAAAATCTATGCCCTCTGGGAAAGTCCCAGGCCCAGATGGATTTACCACTGACTTCTTCCATCATTTTTGGGACCTAATCAAGGAAGAGGTTTGGGAGGTAGTAGAGGAATCGCGAACCTCAGGACAAGTCCTCCCAGCCCTCAGTGAAACCTTTTTAGACCTATCGCTCTATCCAATGTAATTTACAAAATCATAACAAAGGTGGTTGCGAACCGCCTTAAGCCAATTCTGGCCTTTGTCATTTCCAAGGAACAAGCAAGGTACGTAGAGGGTAACCAAATCATGGACAACGCTATTTTATGTCACGAGGTCATCCACTCTCTCAAGTCGACAAGAACTCCAGGTATTCTAATCAAACTTGATCTTTCACAAGCTTTTGATAGAGTCAGCTGGCAGTACCTTCGGGCCATTTTAGATTCTTTTAGATTTGATCAGCATTGGGTAAATTGGATCTCAAACCTTAGCTCCTTAGCCTTCTTCTCCATCCTAGTCAATGGGGTCTCGTCCCGACCTTTCTCACCATCCATAGGTATTAGACAAGGTGACCCCCTATCACCTTTTTTGTTTGTGCTAATGGTGGAGGGCCTAGGACGCTACATCAATTCAATAGTTCTAGAAGGATCTCTCAAAGGCCTGCCTACATACCTTTTCACTACCATAGAATCCCCTAAGAAGATCATCAAAGCTATAAGGAACCTCCAGCGAAATTTCCTTTGGCACAGACATCAACCAAACAAGAAGTGGGCTCTAGTAGGATTGGACAAGATCTACACACCAAAAGGTATGGGACGGTTGGGACTCTGAGATCCATGGAAACTCAACCAAGTAATGGGAGCCAAAAAATGGTGGAGATGGTTAAAAGCGACAACAACTTTATGGGAACAATTATGGAAGCAGAAGTATGCTCCTTTCGCACAAGAAAACCAACTCATCACACACAATGCCCGAATACAGGGAGCTAATATTTGAAACACAACATGGAAAAACAAAGACCTGGTACGAAACCATGCTTTTTGGGAGGTCTGAAATGGAGAAAGCGCTATATTTTGGTAGGACTTGTGGCAACAACTCAAACCTCTAAGTGACCTGGAAGAGCTAAAACCCCTTAAATAGGCTCTAAAACAAGACACACTTCTGAGGGTGAAATATCTTTGGAAACCAGTGGATCAGAGATTCCCATGGCGTCATTGGAAAACCTCTAATCAGGAACTAGGAGTCCCAGAGAACTTAAACCTGCAAGCCTAGAAACACTATGCAAGTCACCAGAAAATCCCCAACATTGAAGGTCCAAATATCCTTAGATGGGGGCATTCCTTTACTGGAAACTTCTAAGTCAAGGTAGCCTACTACCTAGAAGGCAGTTATCAGAATCATGATAAGGAAAACATATGGAACAAGGTTTAGAACCCTGTACTCTGGCCCAAGGTGTCCACCTTCCTCTGGCCTATTGCACACAACAGAGTCCTAACCTGGGACAACCTCCGGAGAAGAGGCTTCATTGGACCCTTAATATGCGTCTTATGGCACCAACAAGAGGAAACCAAGGAACATCTATTCAACAGATGTCCCTTCAGTCTATGGATTTGGGACCAAGGAGCTCAAGTAATGCATCGATCCAATAAAAATAAGAGCAACATATGTGATACGATTGAAAACTGGCACTCGATCACCTACAACAATCCCCTACTAAGTTACATTTGGCAACTCCTCCCAGGATTCATTTTATGGAAAATATGGAAGTAACAAAACAAAAGAATCTTTCATTCCAAAGCCTCCACACCAGGCTTAACTTGGGGAAAAATTGTCATACTTGTCAAGGAAAAAGTTAGAAGTAAACCTTGGAAACTAGAGGACTTAAATTGCAACCCAGAGGAGCACTGCATACTCCAAAGCTGACAGCCTAATCTGACTAATCAAATGACTATAAAGGAACCTAAATGTCAACATAGTAGCCCAACCATCTGGACCCCTCCTCCGACATATTTCATAAAGATCAACTTTGATGGGGCCTCCAAAGGGAACTCAGGACCAGCGGGATATGGAGCCACACTCGGAAACTCAAATGGAGAGATCCTCTGTCTGGTAGAAGGCTACTTGGGGGAAACAAAAAACAATGTGGCAGAGTTAAGAGGCCTATTGCAAGGTCTCCAAGTAGCAATTGATAGACATTGTCACAAGCTCATCCTGGAGGGGGATTCAGAAATTGTCATCCAGCTAATCACCAAGATCCTCCATGGGGAAAACTCGTTGAAAATCTCACCCAACTGGCGACTCTCAGGACTGCTAGAGGAATTCGTTAGCCTCCTTAGAACCAACCTCAACATTATACCCTCTTACGTGAAAAGAGAAGCAAACAGGGTAGTAGACTGCTTGGCAAATGAAGGAGTAGCAAAGGAGATAGAACACATCAACTCGAAAGCACACATCTCTAGAGACTCAGATATCTCAGATCGGTGTCATTCTCTAACCAACAGGGATCTCCAACCCCCGGATGGGGTGCCACATTGAAAAGGGAGGACATGCGGAAATGAGCTAGGCAGTTCCATTAATATTGACCGCCAACTCCCATATCCTCACCATTAAAGATGGGAGCGAGCCCGAGCACCCAAAACCAGGAGATGATTCCTCTCACGCGAGTGATGAGGATGACAGACCAGCGCACTAAGAACATAGCCTTAATGGCCAAGGCTTTCACGATCACCCTCATCCTTATCAGCTGCCCAGACGGAAATGTGAGGCATTTAGAAATTGAATGGTCGAAGGTTGAACCTTTGGAGTGTTGGAGCAAGGACACTCTTCCAGTCAGCATTTCGGCCATAGCTCTTCTTTTCTACATGACGAGAGAACGGGGATGGCCTCATAGAGGCACAACATGGTATTCTTTTGACTCCCGTAGGAAACGACAGAAAACGTTCGAAAAAGTGTTGGCTATAGCATGCAGTCGGAGAACCAGGAAGCCTGGGAGAACTGGAATGCCTCCCATGGTGTATGTGGAGGAGATTGTTCCAGACAAACCCATCCAGGATTAACCATAACATCTCCTCTTCACTGTCAAGGATAATTGGGACCCCCCCGCCTATTTCGGGAATGATGCCAAGCCTCCTACTCCAGGAATGACACACAGTTCCAGGGAAGATGACCCATTAGAGGATTACACAACTTGCTATGTTGAGGAAGAATTCTCAAACAACACAGAAGAAAAGGACAATACAACTAGCAGCGAACCTCTACAGGAAGCGGCACAACAGGACAAGTAGCAGGGACAACAAGGTGGCAGTGAAAATGAAAGAAAGAAGAAGACCGATGCACAAAAGCTAATTCGCATTTCCTCCGCTCAGGAAGAATGGAAGGACCAGCCTCCATTCCTCCACCCGAAGCACCTAGAACTAATCTTTGAAACGCGCAGCATGGTGGAAGACCAAATCTTCAGGGCCATCCAAATCAACAAATGCCTCGATATGATGTATGCTTCCCACTCCAGTACATCCCCACGACGACAATGCCCTGCGTGTGCACAGGCCTACGCGATTCCAGTCAGACCGAGAAAGAATGGCAAGGATGTCGAGAACATTGGATAAAAGGTTTTGTGAATGTGCATAGTTAGAAATTTTCTTTTGTTCCAAACCAAAGATGTAGCTCAGATAGACTATAGCAATGTTTTCAGTAGTAACTTAAGGAACAAACTTAAACTAATGGTCCCCATGCGTCCTGGTTTCCTTCAGGTAGGACGAAAGACTAGTTATTTTTGTTTGAAAACAAGTGTCATGGACCGCCAACTGTCTCGGTTTCCTCTTTAGGCGGGACAACTAGCACTCCAACAAGACTTTGTAAACTTGCAACTTCAATATAACAGGATCCTCCTTTTTTACTTAGAAAAAACAAAAATGGGTCCATGTCAAATAGTAAAAAGTGAAATCGTCATTTCAAACCTATTGGTTGAGGTATTTTTCCATGTTTTGGTGAATTTCCCCATGGTATTTTGGTATTTTTCGATGGTATTGGGAATTTATTATTTAAATAATGGGAATTTCCATTTAGAAAGGGCTATGACAAAGTTTAAAACAAAGAAAGCATTGAGAGAAAGTGTGTCAAAAATGGATTAGAAAATATTGAATTGTGAAATTAATTTCATGTCATTTTGGAATTTTCAAGATAACTTTTTTCGTGGATGTTTCAGACCTATTATTTTGAAGAGACAGTGGTGATATTGTTGTGTACATATGGATAATATTGGATATGTCGGTTCACAATACTTTTAAAGATATTCCTAGTGAAAGTTAGGGTTCTTGAATGCTCCTAAAATCCATTCCAAACATTTCATCTTGGCACTTTCAATATAACTTACTTTTTGTGATGTTTTAGACTTTATTTTTTTACATAGATAGAGGCACGATATTGGGGTACATGTTGTAGAAATTGTAGATGTTGGTTCACTATACCTTTAGAGTTATTCCTTATGAAATTTAGGGTTCCTGGATATTTCTCAAATCAATTTCAAATAGGTTATCTTGACACTTTTACTATAACTTATTTTTTGGGTTGTTTCAGACCTTAATATTTCTCATATATATAGTAGAGATATTGATTTATATGTGGTAAACATTTCTAACGTCCGTTCACTATACTTTGAGAGATATTTCCTGTACAAGTTAAGGTTCCTAAATGCTCTTGAAATGATTTTCAAACAGATTAGGTTAACACTTTTGCTATAACTTATTTTCTTGAATGTTTCAGAGCCTGCGATTTTGTAGAGGAAGAAGAGATATCTTGATATACATTTGAAAAACTCTTTCATTTTTTTTCACTATACATTCGGATATATTCCATGAGGAAGTTATGGCCTAGGAATGATCCTAAAATCCATTTCAAACATGTCAAATTGGAATTTACAGTATAAGTTATTTTTGGGGACTCTTTAGACTATGAAATATTCAAGGAATATTTGAGACATACGAAAGTTCCACAGGTGGTTATAATTAAGTCTTCGGGAAAGCGTTGTCGGCACAGGGTTTGGATATCGATGCCGTGAACAGCGTTCGACGCCGCGCGTTTTTTGACGCGTCCGTCTGTTTGCATTCCATCAGACCGTGAACCCTAACGTGATGGCTCGTGTCGGCCCGTCGCCTCTTGTAAGTTGTCGTGTGTGCACACGCGCTTTGTCGTGGTTTTTGACGCTGATCCTAATTACGGCTCGTGTCGGGCCGTCGCCTCTTGTAAGTTGTCGTGTGTGCACACGCGCTTTGTCGTGGTTTTTGACGCTGATCGTAATTACGGTCTGTTTTTGTCTACCGTTGAGGCGGTGAGAAATTAAGTCTTAAACACGATGCACGTTCCAGATGTTTTCATTGAAGTGATAAGTTTGTGTATCAACTTTGTAAATTTGCACGGTTTCGGATAAGGAATTTGTCAGTATTATTTTTTAACTGAAATCTCCTATTTTAATAAGAAATTGGTCACATCTTCAAACAAATTTGGCATTTTGAGTTACAGGTAGTTAATGTGGATCTTGCTTCCCGTGGTGGCATGAAGTTAAAAGAAGAAGCAGAAAAAGAGGATTGATGATTATTTTTTAAAGGGTAAGAAAACATATTCACCTTGCAATTAATTAACTATTTAGTTAATAAGAGATTGTGTTTTTTTATGATTGATTTAATTGTTTACTTAGTTACGGAGTCTAAATGGGTTGTAACATTAAGTGAAGTTTAACAATTTCAACAATATGACTAACACTTGTTATATTACTTATCCACTAAAATTAACCCACCAAACTTAAAAAAAAACAATATTATATAAATAATTATTAAAATAAAAATAAACTAAAATAATCTCCACAATGAATAATAAGTATAAAAAAATATTTTACCTTCAAAGAACAAAAAAAAACCTTTATAATGAAAAGATCCTCCCAATTCTATCGAATTCAAAGAACAGAGTCTTAACCTGGGACAACCTCACGAGAAGAGGCTTCATTGGACCCTCAATATGCGTTTTATGGCACCAACAAGAGGAAACCAAGGAACATATATTCAACAGATGTCCCTTCAATCAGTGGATTTGGGACCAAGGAGTTCAAATAATGCATCGATCCAATCAAAACAGGAGCAACATATGTAATACGATTGAAAACTGGCACTCGATCACCTACAACAATCCCCTACTAAGTTACATTTGGCAACTCCTCCAGGATTCATTCTATGGAAAAGCTGGAAGTAACAAAACAAAAGAATCTTTCATTCCAAGGCCTCCACACCAGGCTTAACTTGGGGAAAAATTGTCATACTTGTCAAGGAAATAGTTAGAAGTAAACCCTGGAAACTAGATGACTTAAATTGCAAGCCAGAGGAGCACTGCATACTCCAAAGCTGACAGTCTAATCTGACTAATCAACTGACTATAAAGGAACCTAAACGTCAGCATAGTAGCCCAACCATCTGGACCCCTCCTCCGACATATTTCATAAAGATCAACTTTAATGGGGCTTGCAGAAAGAACTCGAGACCAGCGGGATAAGGAGCCACACTCAGAAACTCCAATGGAGAGATACTCTCTCTGGTAGCAGGTTACTTGCGGGAAACAACAAACAATGTGGTAGAGCTAACGGGCCTATTGCAAGGTATCCAAGTAGCAATTGATAGACATTGTCACAAGCTCATCCTAGAGGGGGATTCACAAATTGCCATCCAGCTAATCACCAGGATCCTCCATGGGGAAAACCCGTTGAAAATCTCACCCAACTAGTGACTCTCATGACTGCTAGAGGAATTCGTTAGTGTCCTTAGAACCAACCTCAACATTATACCCTCTCATGTGAAAAGAGAAGCAAACAGGGTAGTAGACTGCTTGGCAAATGAAGGAGTAGAAAAGCAGATAAAACACATATACTGGGAAGCACACATCTCTGGAGACTCAGATATCTTAGATCGGTGTCATTCTCTAGCCAACAGGGATCTCCAACCCCCGGATGGGGTGCCACGTTGAAAAGGGAGGACATGCGGAAATGAGCTAGGCAGTGCCATTAATACTGGTCGTCGGCTCCCATATCCTCACCATTAAAGATGGGAGTGAGCCCGAGCACCCAAAACCAGGAGATGATCCCTCTCACGCGAGTGAAGATGATGACAAACCATCGCACTAAGAACATAGCCTTAATGGCCAAGGCTGTCACAGTCACCCTCATCCTTATCAGCTGCCGAGACAGAAATGCGAGGCATTTGGAAATTGAATGGATGAAGGTTGAGCCTTTGGAGTGTTGGAGCAAGGACACTCTTCCAGTCAACATTTTGGCCATAACTCTTATTTTCTACATGACGAGAGCACGGGGATGGCCTCACAGAGGCGCGACATGGTATTCTTTTGACTCCCGTAGGAAACGACAGAAGAAATTCGAAAAGGTGTTGGCTATAGCATGTACTCGGAGAACTGGGAAGCCTGGGAGAACTGGAATGCCTCCCATGGTGTATGTGGAGGAGATTGTTCCAGAAAAACCCATCGAGGATTAACCAAAACATCTCCTCTTCACTGTCAAGGATAATTGGGATCCCCCCACCTATTTCGGGAATGATGCCAAGCCTCCTACTCTAGGAATAACACACAGTTCCAGGGAAGATGACCCTTGAGAGGATTACACAACTTGCTATGTTGAGGAAGAATTCTCAAACAACACAGAAGAAAAAGACAATACAACTAGCGACGAACCTCTAGAGGAAGCGACATAGCAGGACAAGCAGCAGGGACAACAAGGTGGCAGTGCAAATGAAAGAAAGAAGAAGATCGACGCACAAAAGCTAATTCTACTTTCCTCCGCTCAGGAAGAATGGAAGGACCAACCTCCATTCCTTTACCCGGAGCACCTGGAACTAATCTTTGAAACGCGCAACATGGTGGAAGACCAAATCTTCAGGGCCATCCAAATCAGCAAATCCCTCGATATGATGTACGCTACTCACTCCAGTACATCCCCATGACGACAATGCCGTGTGTGCGCACAGTCCTACGCGATTCCAATCAGACCGAGAAAGAATGGCAAGGATGACGAGAACACCGTATAAAAGGTTTTGTGAATGTGCATAGTTAGAAATTTTCTTTTGTTTCAAACCAAAGATTTAGCTCAGATAGACTATAGCAATGTTTTCAGTAGTAACTTAAGGAACAAACCTAAACTAATGGTCCCCATGCGTCTTGGTTTCCTTCGGGTAGGACGAAAGACTAGTTATTTTTGTTTGAAAACAAGTGGCATGGACCGACCAACTGTCTCAGTTTCCTCTTTAGGCGGGACAACTAGCACTCCAACAAGACTTTGTAAACCTGCAACTTCAATATAAGAGGATCCTCCTTTTTTACTTAGAATAAACAAAAATGGGTCCATGTCAAAAAGTAAAAAGTGAAATCGTCATTTCAAACCTATTGGTTGAGGTATTTTTCCATGGTTTGGTGAATTTTCCCATGGTCTTTGGGTATTTTTCGATGGTATTGGGAATTTATTATTTAAATAATGAGAATTTCCATTTAGGAAGGGCTATGACAAAGTTTAAAACAAAGAAAGCATTGAGAGAAAGTGTGTCAAAAATGGATTAGAAAATATTGAATTGTGAAATTAATTTCATGTCATCTTGGAATTTTCATGATAACTTTTTTCGGGGATGTTTCAGACCCTGTTATTTTGAAGAGACAGTGGTGATATTGTTGTGTACATATGGATAATATTGGATATGTCGGTTCACTATACTTTTAAAGATATTCCTAGTGAAAGTTAGGGTTCCTGAATGCTCCTAAAATCCATTCCAAACATTTCATCTTGGCACTTTCGATATAACTTATTTTTTGGGATGTTTTAGACTTTATTTTTTTACATAGATAGAGGCACGATATTAGGGTACATGTTGTAGAAATTGTAGATGTTGGTTCACTATACCTTTAGAGATATTCCTTCTGAAATTTAGGGTTCCTAGATGTTTCTCAAATCAATTTCAAATAGGTTATCTTGACACTTTTACTATAACTTATTTTTTGGGTTGTTTCAGACCTTAATATTTTTATTTATCCCTTAAATTTATGTCACAAGTCATTAAATGTAATCTTCAGTTTGATTATTACTTAATTAATCACACTTATTTTCTTTAATTAATTTTGTTTTGTAATCTTTAATCATTTATTCAATTAGGGTCGTTACAAACGCTGAATTTAAACAACTGTTTTAGTATAGTATGGTGATAGGGAATTTTTTGGACAGTTATTTTTGAAAATTCTGAGATGTTTCTGAATATCTTCAGAGCTTTCATAAATTGCCATGTGCATATGAATAAGGTGTTTTTCATTCTTATTTGGAATAAAAAAATGCGATTTTTTTCCTTGGAATAAAAAATGCGGTTTTTCTCCTTGAAAAAAAAAAAATGAGGCTATGCATCCAAAATCAGCCTTTATATACAAGGCTATACATCCAAAATCAGCCTTGATATACAAAGCTCCACTTCGACCTGCATCATCACCAATATCAAGTGCAGCAAGAGAGAGTTCCAAGGCTGAGCATTCTGGATCCACATCCGAGTGTTTATGAAGCCCACTTGAATATTCTACACCCCTATGAGACACAAAGCGTAGGTTCAGATGCACATAAGATAAGATCTGCAACTTTCTGCAATCCCAAGCTATAGCACTTCACGGAAGAGGTTTCTTATAGAAAAAGAAAGGCTGTTAGAGTTTTTAGAGATTTCACTTTTTTCTCCAAATGAATGTAAAAATTTAGTATGTATGTTTAGAAATGAATTAGAGGTTAATTTGTCTTCATTTTCCATAGATTATGGGTTTTAGAGTTTTTATGGGTCCCATCCCCCTCGTAAGCACTTGGCTAGGCCCAAAAAACTTAAAAATCGCACCAAAACATGGGAATTCCATGCCGAAATGGACTAGAAATGTCCTAAGCCATAGTATATGGCGTTTCCAAATCATGAAACATTGTACACTATAGCTCAAGGTGTTTCCTGACCATTTCGGTGAGTTTCTGGTACCAGTATGAGGGTTGACTGGGCATTTCCCACAACTTAGCTCGCCATCCTGTCTCTCTACTACACTAGCATTGCTTTGTAGCATAGTCACAAAAATGGACAGATTGCTTATGGAAACATTTATTTTTCTGTATCTATCATATTTGTTAAGTCAATCTATGTTTACCGGAGGACACATCTCCCCATCCCAAGGGATGTGTTTCATGGGAGGGCCATTATAATCACTATTACAAATTCAAAGCCAATCTGGGCAATGGGGCAAATAATTTGGCTGAATTTATGTCTGCTCAATCCCTTCTAAAGCTGGCACTGGAAAAAGGGGCTCACTCCTTACAGATCTATGAGGACATGATGCCAATAATTGATTTATATGTGGTAAACATTTCTAACGTCCGTTCACTATACTTTGAGAGATATTCCCTGTACAAGTTAAGTCTGCGATTTTGTAGAGGAAGAAGAGATATCTTGATGTACACTTGAAAAACTCTTGCATTTTTTTCACTATACATTCGGATATATTCCATGAGGAAGTTATGGCTTAGGAATGATCCTAAAATCCATTTCAAACATGTCAAATTGGAATTAACAGTATAAGTTATTTTTGGGGACTCTTTAGAGTATGAAAAATTCAAGGAATAGAGGAGACATACAAAAGTTCCACAGGTGGTTATAATTAAGTCTTGGGGAAAGCGTTGTCGGCACAGGGTTTGGATATCGATGCCGTGAACAGCGTTCGACGCCGCGCGTTTTTTGACGCGTGAACCCTATAACGTGATGGCTCATGTTTGCATTCCATCAGACCGTGAACCCTATAACGTGATGGCTCATGTCGGCCCGTCGCCTCTTGTAAGTTGTCGTGTGTGCACACGCACTTTGTCGTGGTTTTTGACGCTGATCGTAATTACGGTCTGTTTTTGTCTACCGTTGAGGCGGTGAGAACATTAAGTTGAGGAGGAGTTTAAATGGGTGATAACATTAAGTGAGGTTTAACAATTTCAACAATATGACTAACACTTTTTATATTACTTATTCATTAAAATTAACCTACTAAACTTTAAAAAAACAATATTATATAAAAAATTGTTAAAATAAAAATAAACTAAAATAATCTCTATAATAAAATATAAGTATAAAAAAATCTTTTACCCTCAAAGAATAAAAAAAAACTTCATAAAAAAAAACTTCATAATGGAAAGATCCTCCCAATTCTATCTAATTCAAGTGGTAGTAAGAAAAGTTTCCCATCCTACTTCATATCTCACTTGTGACTTATTCATTATATGTGAGTTAATAATAATTGTGGACTATTAATAATTTCATTCTCACCTAAAAGATGAAAGGTAAACAAGAAACAACATGATAAAAATAATGCCTAATTTATTGAATCATTAAAATTAAATGCAACATATTACAATTATATACTTTCAAAGAAACTATTTAATTTAGATAAAAAATAATTATAATATATGATTGTATTTAAAAAAACTAAAACTATAATATTTATAATTAAAAATATCTCTAAAATCTATTTTTTTTAATTAAAATTTCATTAACTTTCTCTAAGTTTTTTTATTGTGTAGATTTATTGTTTATTGGGTTTGAATTTAATGGTAATTTGAAATTGTTGTGAAAATGATTTGTGAAATTTTTTGAAATTGATTTGAGAAACATCATCTATATTTAAATCTTAAATCTTAGTAAACATGTTTTTTTTTTTTTTTAAGTAAGAAGTATTATATATTAAAAGCCTTCCAAAACCAAAGTGGAGTTTCAAAATATAGAAATAGCTATACTGTAATTACTGGATTGCCCCAACAGAGGGGAAACCAATCCAGCCAACAGAGGAGTCAAGCATAAGTAGTGTAATAAACTAAGAAAAATAGTCTCAGACAAACTGGTCACCAATTAAAACTAAAATAAGCTAACAAGACCTCAAATACCACTATAGGCTTAGACATCTGGCGAGTAACCTGGTCAGGTAGCGTGGAAGTCCTCGGTCGAAGGTTCCTCCTCGACATACGTCACTTGGTCCACCCATTGCACTTCCACTTCCACATTACTCGTGGTTCTATCGGCACTTGTCGTAGTATCCTGCAGCGGTCACCTTGCCCAGTCCACCTCCACAGCCATGGTCTCGTGCCTGACCTGTTGCAACCCATTCTCTGCTGAGCGTTGCACCTTGACGTCTCCTCCACTGGTAGCTGCACAGAATTCCTCCACTGAAGTCGCTCCTGTCGGGTCCGAGGGGAAAGCCTCGTGAACAAACTAATGGAGAAACAAAAAACTTTCATTTCAAGAACTCGAACTCCTGAACTAATGAAAGAGGAGGAGGAGGTCCAAGCATAATTAGAAGAGAGGAGAAAGAAAGAGGAAATTTTATGGAGACAGAAGTCCAGGGTACAATGGCTCAAAGAGGGGGGAAAGAACACAAAATTATTCCACAGAGCAATGGTGCATCGCCGACACATTAACAAAATTACTCATTTGGAGGATGGCCAGGGTAATCCAATCAGAGAACATACCCAAATAGAAGAAGAGCTTAACAACTACTACCGCGACCTCCTAACGAAAACCAGGGTGGATAGAACCGCAACCATTAGACGAGTAACCCGTCACATACCCTCTATGGTGACTCTTGAGCAGAACGCGACCCTAATGCGACCTATCGCCCAAGAGGAAGTGGACCAAGAAGTAAAATATATGCCCTCTGGGAAAGTCCCAGGCCCATATGGATTTACCACTGACTTATTCCATCATTGTTGGGACCTAATGAAGGAAGAGGTTTGGGAGGTAGTAGAGGAATCACGAACCTCAGGACAAGTCCTCCCAGCCCTCAGTGAAACCTTTCTCACCCTAATACTGAAAGAGGAACGGGTCACAAATCCCAAATAGTTCAGAATTATCGCTCTATGCAATGCAATTTACAAAATCATAACAAAGGTGGTTGCGAACCGCCTTAAGCCAATTCTGGCCTTTGTCATTTCCAAGGAACAAGCAAGGTACGTAGAGGGTAGACAAATCATGGACAACATTATTTTATCTCACAAGGTCATCCACTCTCTCAAGGTGACAAAAACTCCACGTATGCTAATCAAACTTGATCTTTCACAAGCTTTTGATAGAGTCAGCTGGCAGTACCTTCGGGCCATTTTAGATTCTTTCAGATTTGATCAACATTGGGTAAATTGGACCTCAAACCTTACCTGCTTAGCCTTCTTCTCTATCCTAGTCAATGGGGTCCCTTCCCGACCTTTCTCACCATCCATAGGTATTAAACAAGGAGACCCACTATCGCCTTTTTAGTTTGTGCTAATGGTGGAGGGCCTGGGACGCTACATCAATTCAGTAGTTCTAGAAGGATCTCTGAAAGGCTTGTCTCTGCACAATATCCAACCGACACCCTCGCATATTCAATTTGTTGATGACACCCTACTCATGAAATCCCCAACCGCAAGAGAAGAAAACAAGCTTAACTCCATCCTCTCTGATTTCACAGAGGCGTCAGGCATGACTCTTAACCTAGACAAATCCAAACTCTACTTCTTTAACACTATAGAAGTGGTCCAATTTCATATCTCTAGACTCCTGGGAATACCCAAGAGCTCCCTTCCATCCAACTACTTAGGAATTCCTCTAACGGGCATAACAACAAGATCCATTTCTTGGTACAACCTTCTTCTTTCCATCTCCAATAGGATGAGCAATTGGACCTTCAGACAGCTCAACATCGCATCCAGGTTGGTCCTGCTCAAATCGGTCCAACAAGCCCTGCCTACCTACCTTTTCACTACCCTAGAAGCCCCTAAGCAGATCATCAAAGCTATAAGGAACCTCCAGCGAAATTTCCTCTTGCACAGACATCAACCAAACAAGAAGTGGGCTCTAGTAGGATGGGACAATATCTTCACACCAAAAGGTATGGGACGATTGGGACTCTGAGATCCAGGGAAACTCAACCAAGTAATGGGAGCCAAAATGTGGTGGAGATGGTTAAAAACGGTAACAACTTTATGGGCACAATTATGGAAGGAGAAGTACGCTCCTTTCACACAAGAAAACCAACTCATCAGACGCAATGCCCGAATACAGGGATCTAATATTTGAAACACAACATGGCAAAACACAGACCTGCTACGAAACCATGCTTTTTGGGAGGTCCAAAATGGAGAAAGCACTCTGTTTTGGCAGGACTCGTGGCAGCAACTCAAACCTCTAAGTGACCTGGAAGAGCTAAAACCCCTTAAATAGGATCTAAAACAAGACACACTTCTGAGGGTGAAAGATCTTTGGAAACCAGCGGATTAGAGACTCCCATGGCATCATTGGAAAACCTCTAATCGGGAACTAGGAGTCCCAGAGAACTTAAACCTGTAAGCCTGACAACACTATGCAAGTCACCAGAAAATCCCCAACATTGAAGGCCCGAATATCCTTAGATGGGGGCATTCCACTACTGGAAACTTCTAAGTCAAGGAAGCCTACTACCTACAAGGCAGTTACCAGAATCATGATAAGGAAAACATATGGAACAAGGTTTAGAACCCCGTACTCAGGCCCAAGGTGTCCACCTTCCTCTGGCTTATTGCACACAACAGAGTCCTAACCTGGGACAACCTCAGGAGAAGAGGCTTCACTGGACCCTCAATATGCGTCTTATGGAACCAACAAGAGGAAACCAAGGAACATCTATTCAACAAATGTCCCTTCAGTCAGTGGAATTGGGACCAAGGAGCTGCAATAATGCATCGATCCAATCAAAACAGGAGCAACATATGTGATACGATTGAAAATTGGGACTCGATCACCTACAAGAATCCCCTACTAAGTTACATTTTGCAACTCCTCCCAGGATTCATTCTATGGAAAATCTGGAAGTAACAAAACAAAAGAATCTTTCATTCCAAAGCCTCCACACTAGGCTTAACTTGGGGAAAAATTGTCATACTTGTCAAGGAAACAGTTAGAAGTAAACCCTGGAAACTAGAGGACTTAAATTGCAACCCAAAGGGGCACTGCATACTCCAAAGCTGACATCCTAATCTGACTAATCAACTGACTATAAAGGAACCTAAATGTCATCATAGTAGCCCAACCATCTGGACCCCTCCTCCGACATATTTCATAAAGATCAACTTTGATGGGGCTTCCAAAGTGAACTCGGGACCAGTCAGATATGGAGCCACTCTCAGAAACTCCAATGGAGAGATCCTCTGTCTGGTAGCAGGATACTTGGGGGAAACAACAAACAATGTGGCAGAGCTAACGGGCCTATTGTAAGGTCTCCAAGTAGTAATTGATTGACATTGTCACAAGCTCATCCTGGAGGGGGATTCACAAATTGTCATCCAGCTAATCACCAAGATCCTCCATGGGGAAAACCCATTGAAAATATCACCCAACTGGCGACTCTTAGGACTGCTAGAGGAATTCGTTAGCCTCCTTAGAACCAACCTCAACATTATACCCTCTCACATGAAAAGAGAATCAAACAGGGTAGTAGATTGCTTGGCAAATGAAGGAGTAGCAAAGGAGATAGAACACATCTACTGGGAAGCACACATATCTGGAGACTCATATATCTCAGATCGGTGTCATTCTCTGGCCAACAGGGATCTCCAACCCCCGGATGGGGTGCCACGTTGTAAAGGGAGGACATGCAGAAATGAGCTAGGTAGTGCCATTAATACTGGCCGTCATCTCCCATCTCCTCACCATTAAATATGGGAGTGAGCCCAAGCACCCAAAACCAGGAGATGATCCCTATCATGAGAGTGAAGAGGATGAAAGACCAGTGCACTAAGAACATAGCCTTAATGGCCAAGGCTGTCACGGTCACCCTCATCCTTATCAGTTGCTTAGACGGAAATGCGAGGAATTTGGAAATTAAATGGCCGAAGGTTGAACCTTTGGAGTGTTGGAGCAAGGACACTCTTCCAGTCAACATTTCAGCCATAGCTCTTCTTTTCTACATGAAGAGAGCACGGGGATGGCCTTACAGAGGCGCGTAATGGTATTCTTTTGACTCCCGTAGGAAACGACAGAAGATGTTCGAAAAAGTGTTGGCTATAGCATGCACTCGGAGAACCAGGAAGCCTAGGAGAACTGGAATGCCTCCCATGGTGTATGTGGAGGAGATTGTTCCAGACAAACCCATCCAGGATTAACCAGAACATCTCCTCTTCACTGTCAAGGATAATTGGGATCCCCCCACCTATTTCGGGAATGATGCCAAGCCTCCTACTCCAGGAATGACACACAGTTCCAGGGAAGATGATCCATCAGAGGATTACACAACTTGCTATGTTGAGGAAGAATTCTCAAACAACCCAGAAGAAAAGAACAATACAACTAGTGACGAACCTCTAGAGGAAGCGGCACAACAAGACAAGCAACAGGGACAGCAAGGTGGCAGTGAAAATGAAAGCAAGAAGAAGACTGACGCACAAAAGATAATTCGCCTTTCCTCCGCTCAGGAAGAATGGAAGGACCAACCTCCATTCCTCCACCTAGAGCACCTGGAACTAATCTTTGAAACGCACAGCATGGTGGAAGACCAAATCTTCAGGGCCATCCAAATCAGCTAATGCCTCGATATGATGTACGCTGCTCACTCCAATACATCCCCACGACGACAATGCCCTGCGTACGCACATGCCTACGTGATTCCAGTAAGACCGAGAAAGAATGGAAAGGATGACGAGAACACCGGATAAAAGGTTTTGTCAATGTGCATAGTTAGAAATTTTCTTTTGTTTCAAACCAAAGATTTAGCTCCAATAGACTATAGCAATGTTGCCAGTAGTAACTTAAGCAACAAACTTAAACTGATGGTCCCCATGCGTCCTGGTTTCCTTCGGGTAGGACGAAAGACTGGTTATTTTTGTTTGAAAAAAAGTGGCATGGACCGGCCAGCTATCTCGGTTTCCTCTTTAGGCGGGACAACTAGCACTCCAACAAGACTTTGTAAACATGCAACTTCAATATAATAGGATCCTCCTTTTTTACTTAGAAAAAACAAAAATGGGTCCATGTCAAAAAGTAAAAAGTAAAATCGTCATTTCAAACCTATTGGTTGAGGTATTTTTCCATGGTTTGGTGAATTTCCCCATGGTATTTGGGTATTTTTCGATGGTATTGGGAATTAATTATTTAAATAATGAGAATTTCCATTTAGGAAGGGCTATGACAAAGTTTAAAACAAAGAAAGCATTGAGAGAAAGTGTGTCAAAAATGGATTAGAAAATATTGAATTGTGAAATTAATTTCATGTCATCTTGGAATTTTCACGATAACTTTTTTCGGGGATGTTTCAAACCCTGTTATTTTGAAGAGACAGTGGTGATATTGTTGTGTACATATGGATAATATTGGATATGTCGGTTCACTATACTTTTAAAGATATTCCTAGTGAAAGTTAGGGTTCCTGAATGCTCCTAAAATCCATTCCAAACATTTC
>SNQJ01S0027234.1:25440-42562 GCA_010110895.2 Picea sitchensis | reverse complement strand
TCCCGAGAAGATAAGAGGATTAATGAATGGATAAGGGTAATTAAATGGAGGGATAAGGAATTTAATGCAAGATGGAGTGTCGGTGAAGGGAGGAGGAATAAGGGAGGGAGAAAGGAGTTGAGAGGGGATGGATTTTTCATTTTTTACGAGAGGGGAGAAAGGATTTTGTGGGGAGCTTGGAGTATTGGACCGAGTGGAATTTACAGTGGAATTTACAGTGCACCGGGGGGCTGCGGAGGTTTTGGGCTCGGAGGGCTAGGATATCCGTTGATATCCTAGGGCTAGGCGCTACTAGTCGACAGGGAGATTGGTTTTGGGGTGGTGTCCTAAAGAGCAAGCTAAAGGAGCAAGCTAAGGAAGCAAGTGACAACATCAGATTCAGGTTAGAGTTATGAATCGTTTTGAATTAAATTTGTTATTTTTTTTATTACTTGAAATATTAGATTAAATGTGCTAGATTAAGTAATTTTTAAATTTTATAGTAGTGTTGTAATTTTAATGGTTGCTTAAATTAATGTAGAGCCATTACAAATAACACTTCTTATATTACTTATCCATTAAAATTAACCTACCAAACTTTTAAAAAACAATATTATATAAATAATTGTTGAAATAAAAATAAACTAAAATAATCTCCACAATGAATATAAGTATAAAAAAATCTTTTACCTTCAAAGAATAAAAAAAAACTTCATAATAAAAGATCCTCCCAATTCTATCGAATTCAAGTGGTAGTAAGAAAAGTTTCTCATCCTACTTCATATCTCACTTGTGACTTATTCATTATATGTGAGTTAATAATAATTGTGGACTATTAATAATTTCATTCTCAGCTAAAAGATGAAAGGCAATCAAGAAAAAGATGAAAGGTAATCAAGAAACAACGTGAAAAAAATAATGCCTAATTTTTTGAACCATTAAAATTAAATGCACCATATTACAATTATATACTTTCAAAGAAACTATTTAATTTAGATAAAAATAATTATAATATTTGATTGCATTTTAAAAAACTAAAACTATAATATTTATAATTAAAAATATCTCTAAAATCTATTTTTTTTTAAATTAAAATTTTATTAGCTTTCCCTAAGTTTTTTTTATTATGTAGATTTATTGTTTATTGGGTTTGAATTTAATGGTAATTTGAAATTGTTGTGAAAATGATTTGTGAAATTTTTTGAAATTGATATTGAGAAACATCATCTATATTTAAATCTTAAATCTTAGTAAATATGTTATTTTTTATCAATAATTTAAATAAAAAATATATAATTATAAATATTAATTTACAAAATTTANTATATATATATATATATATATATATATATATATATATATATATAAGTATGTTATAAAATGGGTCCATGTCGGTTGTAGAAACCCTAGTTTCAGTCTCAACACGGCTCACTGCATGATTGAATCGAGCCATTGCGCAACAAACCACCTGTTAGATCGGGCATAGACTATCTCCAGGCCTAATCTGTCAGAATGAATACAGAAAAGGGGGGGAAACCGCCCTCGTATAGTAATGTTACGGCCAATGATCGATCGGGCATAAGAGAAAAATGCCCATCATTCGAGCCACTACTACAGCTACGCGATCAACTTCTTGCCAGAGAACAAGGACTCGGGAAGGAAATGGATGTGGAAGATAGCACGTCCCATCAAAAAGCACCTCGTGGGTCGGAGCCTGGCAAATGCATCCCACAAACGGACAAACTATCGAGATACCTCATAAGTTCAACAAGAGTGGGTGAATACACATAGTTAATGAGAGAGCATGCCCTCATTGGCAAGTTCCTGGGACCGTGGTCATCCGAACATGACCTAAACAGATGGATAAAACACTGGTGGAACCCCAAAGGTGACTATAAGGTTCAACTCAGCTCAAAAGGTTTTTTCACAATCATTATGTACAATCTAGAAGACAGAGACCGAATCTTTGAGAATGGGCCATATTTCTACAACTCGAAAAGGTTATTCCTACGATTCTAGAAGGAACGATTCAACCCAGACAAGGAGGACTTCACAATGGCTCCAGTCTGGATCCGCCTATACTTGTTGCCACAAGAGTTCTGGCTGGAGGAGATTCTTATGGGAATAGGGAATACAGTGGGTTACTACGTCAAAACATCAGAAGCCGCAAATAAAAGGAAATACACTTCATACGACCGAATATGTGTTTATATGAATATCTCTAAGGCTCTACCGGGAGTGGTAACTCTGAAATATCAGGATGAAGACTGGCAACAAACACTAGACTACGAACATATCCCTTTCCACTGTAGGAAATGCCATGACCATGACCACCTCTTCAGAGACTTCCCTCTGAACAAGAAAGCTACCAAAGTAAGTGATACCACACATAAAGACTGCTTCACCACCATCACAGCCAGGAAGAAAAACCCTCCAAGAAAGCAGATCCCAGACCCCAAACCTAAGATCTCGACCAAAAACTGCTATGAGATTCTGAATCAGCTACCGGAAGATGAAGAAATCCAATATCCGCACAAAGAGCCGCAATAGGGAAAAGGAAAGAACCAAACCCCTTCCTCCTCCAGCCCAAACCGTGAAATATACCCTAAAGAGAGGGGAAACATAGATGGAGACATCTTAATGTAGCTGGACAATGGAGATCTAATAGCCAGTGACCTAGAAAATCTTCAGGAAGCTCTCAATCAAAAGGATATGCAAGCCCTTCCTGAAGAGAAACTTCGAAAGGTACATAATGTTTTTCTTGACTCATCAGCAGGATCCACAACACGCCTAGGTATAGCCACAGACCTAGGTTCAGGCTCAAAAAGGATACAGCGAGAGAACAAAATAAGGGGGCGAAAACCAGTGCATCAACTCATCAAGGAGGCGGGCAATCTTATGATCAACTCAGGGAAGATTCAAAAGCTCTCGGAGGGATACCTCCACCCAAAACCACCCTCATTATGATGAAGATCATCACCTGGAACATTAGAGGACTCAATGGTCGATCTAAGCAAACTATCCTCCGAGATTGCATGAAAGCAGAAAAGCCAGATATTCTAATGTTACAAGAAACGAAATGTGTTGGGGAAGAGGTTGGAACCATCTTCCAGCGCATATGGAGAGGGTGTGATTTTGTTCTAACAGACTCTACAGGAGCCTCAGGGGGTCTGGCCATACTATGGAACCCATGTGACATTACTCTGAGTGGATCTTTTTCTAAAGTAGGCACAATAACGACCCACTTCCAGGTCATAGGTTCGAATCAGGAGGGGACTATCACAAACGTCTATGGACCCCAAAGCCAACAGGGAAAAGACAAACTTCTAGAGTGGCTAATCCTCATCAAAACATTGTTGACCACACCTAACTGGATCTTAGGAGGCGATTTCAATATGATCCTGTCACTGGAAGAAAAAATAGGTGGGAGAAAATGCCTTGACAAAGACAACGGTAAATTCAAAACCCTCATTGACCAAATAAAGCTAGTAGACATTGAAAATAGCAATGGCACCTTCACGTGGTCCAACCGTAGATCAGGAAACCAACATGTTGTCTGTTGTCTGGACCGCTTCCTAGTAGCTGAAGAACTATTTGAAGAATCCCCTTGTATGGAAAGTCTCATTCTCCCAAAAGTCGAGTGAGAGCATTGGCCAATTGCCTTTAACCTAGAAACAGGGGCAACACCCAAGTACAAACCCTTTTGGTTTGAGAAATTCTGGCTCTCACACCCAGACTTTCATTAGCTTGGAAAATCCTGGTGGGCTTAGGCATAAATAGATCATGGTACAAGCATGTACAAATTCCAGCAACGCCTCAGAAACTTCAAGCAATTACTGAACCACTGGAACAAGAACACCTTTGGAAATATATTTCAAAGTATGTAGGACATAGAGAACAAACTAATGGAGATACAAAAAACTTTCATTTCAAGAACTTGAACTGCTGAACTAATGAAAGAGGAGGAGGAGGTCGAAGCATAATTAGAAGAGAGGAGAAAGCAAGACGAAATTTTATGGAGACAGAAGTCCAGGGTACAATGGCTCAAAGAAGGGGAAAAGAACACAAAATTCTTCCACAGAGCAATGGTGCATCACCGACACATTAACAAAATTACTCATTTAGAGGATGGCCAGGGTAATACAATCAGAGAACACACCCATATAGAAGCAGAGCTTAACAACTACTACTATGACTTCCTAACGAAAACCAGGGTGGATAGAACTACAACCATCAGACGAGTAACCATTCACATACCCTCTATGGTGAGTCTTGAACATAACGTGGCCATAATGCGACCTATCGCCCAAGAGGAAGTGGACCAAGCAGTAAAATATATGCCCTCTGGGAAAGTCCCAGGCCCAGATGGATTTACCACTAACTTATTCCATCATTGTCGAGACCTAATCAAGGAAGAGGTTTGGGAGGTAGTGGAGGAATCACGAACCTCAGGTCAAGTCCTCACAGACCTCAGTGAAAACTTTCTCACCCTAATACCGAAAGAGGAACGAGTCACAAATCCCAAACAGTTCAGACCTATCACTCTATGCAATGTAATTTACAAAATCATAACAAAGGTGGTTGCGAACCGCCTTAAGCCAATTCTGGCCTTTGTCATTTCCAAGAAACAAGCAAGGTACATAGAGGGTAGACAAATCATGGACAACGTTATTTTATCTCACGAGGTCATCCACTCTCTCAAGTTGACAAAAACTCCAGGTATGCTAATCAAACTTGATCTTTCACAAGCTTTTGATAGAGTCAGCTAGCAGTACCTTCGGGCCATTTTAGATTCTTTCAGATTTGATCAGCATTGGGTAAATTGGATCTCAAACCGTACCTCCTTAGCCTTCTTCTCCATCCTAGTCAATGGGGTCCCGTCCCGACCTTTCTCACCATCCATAGGTATTAGACAAGGTGACCGGCTATCACCTTTTTTGTTTGTGCTAATGGTGGAGGGTCTGGGACGCTACATCAATTTAGTAGTTCTAGAAGGATCTCTCAAAGGATTGTCTCTGCACAATATCCAACCGACACCCTCACATAGTCAATTTGTTGATGACACCCTACTCATGAAATCCCTAACCAAAAGGGAAGAAAACAAGCTTAACTCCATCCTCTCTGATTTCACAGAGGCGTCAGGCATGACTCTTAACCTAGGAAAATCCAAACTCTGCTTCTTTAACACTATAGAAGCGGTCCAATTTCATATCTCTAGACTCCTGTGAATACCCAAGAGCTCCCTTCCATCCAACTACTTAGGAATTCCTCTAATAGGCGTAACAGCAAGATCCATTTCTTGGTACAACCTTCTTCTTTCCATCTCCAATAGGATGAGAAATTGGACCTTTAGACCGCCCAACATCGCATCCAGGTTGGTCCTTCTCAAATCGGTCTAACAAGCCCTGCCTACCTACCTTTTCACTACCCTAGCAGCCCCTAAGCAGATCATCAAAGCTATAAGGAACCTCCAGCAAAATTTCCTCTCGCACATACATCAACCAAATAAGAAGTGGGCTCTAGTAGGATGGGACAAGATCTGCACACCAAAAGGTATGGGATGATTGGGACTCCAAGATCCAGGGAAACTCAACCAAGTAATGGGAGCCAAAATGTGGTGGAGATGGTTAAAAATGACAACAACTTTATGGGCACAATTATGGAAGCATAAGTAGGCTCCTTTCACACAAGAAAACCAACTCATCAGACGCAATGCCCTAATACAGGGATCTAATATTTGAAACACAACATGGCAAAACAAAGACCTGGTACGAAACCATGCTTTTTGGGAGGTCCGAAATGGAGAAAGCGCTCTGTTTTGGCAGGACTCGTGGCAACAACTCAAACCTCTAAGTGACCTGGAAGATCTAAAACCCCTTAAACAAGCTCTAAAACAAGACACACTTCTGAGGGTGAAATATCTTTGGAAACCAGCGGATCAGAGACTCCCATGGCATCATTGGAAAACCTCTAATCGGGAACTAGGAGTCGTAGAGAACTTAAAGCTGCAAGCCTGGAAACACTATGCAAGTCACTGGAAAATCCCCAACATGTAAGGCCTGAATATCCTTACATGGGGGCATTCCACTACTGGAAACTTCTAAGTCAAGGAAGCCTACTACCTATAAGGCAGTTACCAGAATCATGATAAGGAAAACATATGGAACAAGGTTTAGAACCCTATACTCTGGCCCAAGGTGTCCACCTTCCTCTGGCTTATTGCCCACAATAGAGTCCTAACCTGGGACAACCTCGGGAGAAGAGGCTTCATTGGACCCTCAATATGCATCTTATGGCACCAACAAGAGGAAACCAAGGAACATCTATTCAATATATGTCCCTTCAGTTAGTGGATTTGGGACCAAGGAGCTCAAATAATGCATCGATCCAATCAAAACAGGAGCAACATATGTGATACGATTTAAAACTGGGACTCGATCACCTACAACAATCCACTACTGAGTTACATTTGGCAACTCCTCCCAGGATTCATTCTATGGAAAATCTGGAAGTAACAAAATAAAAGAATCTTTCATTCCAAAGCCTCCACACTAGGCTTAACTTGGGGAAAAATTGTCATACTTGTCAAGGAAACAGTTAGAAGTAAACCCTGGAAACTAGAGGACTTAAATTGGAACCCAAAGGAGCACTGCATACTCCAAAGCTGACATCCTAATCTGACTAATCAACTGACTATAAAGGAACCTAAATGTCAGCATAGTAGCCCAACCATCTAGACCCCTCCTCCGACATATTTCATAAAGTTCAACTTTGATGGGGCCTCCAAAGGGAACTCGGGACCAACAGGATATGGAGCCACACTCATAAACTCCAATGGAGAGATCCTCTGTCTGATAGCAGGCTACTTGGGGGAAACAACAAACAATGTGGCAGAGCTAACGGGCCTATTGCAAGGTCTCCAAGTAGCAATTGATAGACATTGTCACAAGCTCATCCTGGAGGGGGATTCACAAATTTTCATCCAGCTAATCACCAAGATCCTCCATGGGGAAAACCCGTTGAAAATCTCACGCAGCTGGCGACTCTCAGGACTGCTAGAGGAATTCAAAAGCCTCCTTAGAACCAACCTCAACATCATACTCTCTCACATGAAAAGAGAATCAAACGGGGTAGCGGACTGCTTGGCAAATGAAGGAGTAGCAAAGGAGATAGAACACATCTACTGGGAAGCACACATCTTTGGAGACTCAGATATCTCAGATCGGTGTCATTCTCTAGCCAACAGGGATCTCCAACCCCCGGATGGGGTGCCACATTGAAAGGGGAGGACATGCGGAAACGAGATGGGCAGTGCCATTAATACTGGTCGCCGACTCCCATCTCCTCACCATTAAAGATGGGAGTGATCCTGAGCACCCAAAACCAAGAGATGATCCCTCGCATGTGAGTGAAGAGGACGACAGAATAGCACACTAAGAACATAGCCTTAATTGCCAAGGCTGTCATGGTCACCGTCATCCTTATCATCTTCCCAGATAGAAATGCAAGGCATTTGGAAATTGAATGGCCGAAGGATGAACCTTTGGAGTGCTAGAGTAGGGACACTCTTCCAGTCGGTATTTCGGCCATAGCTCTTCTTTTCTACATGATGAGAGCACGGGGATGGCCTCACAGAGGTGCAACATGGTATGATTTTGACTCCCACAGGAAATGACAAAAGAAGTTAGAGAAAGTGTTGGCTATAGCATGCACTCGGAGAACCAAGAAGCCTGGGAGAACTGGAATGCCTCCCATGGTGTATGTGGAGGATATTGTTCCAGACAAACCCATCAAGGATTACCCAGAACATCTCCTCTTCACTATCCCGGATAATTGGGATCCCCCCACCTGTTTCGAGAATGATGCCAAGCCTCCTACTCCAGGAATGACACACAGTTCCAGGGAAGATGACCGATCAGAGGATTACACAAATTGCTATGTTGAGGAATAATTCTCGAACAACACAGAAGAAAAGGCCAATACAACTAGCGGCGAACCTCCAGAGGAAGCGACATAGGAGGACAACCAACAGGGACATCAAGGTGGTAGCGCAAATGAAAGAAAGAAGTAGACCAATGCACAAAAGCTAATTCGCCTTTCCTCCGCTTAGGAAGAATGGAAGGACCAGCCTCCATTCCTCCACCCGGAGCACCTGGAACTAATCTTTGAAACGTGCAGTATGGTGGAAGAACAAATCTTTAGGGCCATCCAAATCAGCAAATGCCTCAATATGATGTACGCTACTCACTCTAGTACATACCAACGACGACAATGCCCTACGTGCGCACATGCCTACGCGATTCCAGTCAGACTGAGAAAGAATGGCAAGGATGACGAGAACACCGGATAAAAGGTTTTGTGGATGTGCATAGTTATAATTTTTCTTTTGTTTCAAACCAGAGATTTATCTCAGATAGACTATAACAATGTTGTCAGTATTAACTTAAGGAACAAACATAAACTAATGGTGGCCATGCGTCCTGGTTTCCTTCGGGTAGGACGACAGACTGGTTACTTTTGTTTGAAAACAAGTGGCATGGACCGACCAACTGTCTTGGTTTCCTCTTTAGGCGGGACAACTAGCACTCCAACAATACTTTGTAAACCTGCAACTTCAATATAACATGATCCTCCTTTTTTAGTAAAAAAAAAAAAAAGGGTCCATGTCAAAAAGTAAAAAGTGAAATCGTCATTTCAAACCTGTTGGTTGAGGTATTTTTCCATCGTTTGGTGAATTTCCCCATGGTATTTGGGTATTTTTCGATCGTATTGGTAATTAATTATTTAAATAATGGGAATTTCCATTTAGGAAGGGCTATGACAAAGTTTAAAACAAAGAAAGCATTGAGAGAAAGTGTGTCAAAAATGGATTAGAAAATATTGAATTGTGAAATTAATTTCATGTCATCTTGGAATTTTCACGATAACTTTTTTGAGGGATGTTTCAGACCCTGTAATTTTGAAGAGACAGTGGTGATATTGTTGTGTACATGTGGATAATATTGGATATGACGGTTCACTATACTTTTAAAGATATTCCTAGTGAAAGTTAGGGTTCTTGAATGCTCCTAAAATCCATTCCAAACATTTCATCTTGGCACTTTCGCTATAACTTATTTTTGGGATGTTTTAGACCCTAAGTTTTTTCATAGATAGAGGCATGATATTGGGGTACATGTTGTAGAAATCGTAGATGTTGGTTCACTATACTTTTAGATATATTCCTTATGAAATTTAGGGTTACTCGATGTTTCTCAAATCCATTTCAAATAGGTTATATTGACACTTTTACTATAACTTATTTTTTGGGTTGTTTCAGACCTTAATATTTCTCATATATATAGTAGAAATATTGGTTTATATGTGGTAAACATTTCTAACGTCGGTTCACTATACTTTGAGAGATATTCCCTGTGCAAGTTAAGGTTCCTAGATGCTCTTGAAATGATTTTCAAACAGGCTAGGTTAACACTTTTGCTATAACTTATTTTCTTGAATGTTTGAGAGCCTACGATTTTGTAGAGGAAGAAGAGATATGTTGATGTACATTTGAAAAAATCTTTCATTTTTTTCACTATACATTCGAATATATTCCATGAGGAAGTTATGGCTTAGGAATGATCCTAAAATCCATTTCAAACATGTCAAATTGGAATTTACTGTATAAGTTATTTTTGGGGACTCTTTATACTATGAAAAATTCAAGGAATAGAGGAGACATACAAAAGTTCCACGGGTGAAAGTTTCAAAATCGCATTTTCAAAATTGGATGTGTTGCATGATGTACAGGTTCATTCTTGGGAAGATGCCAAAAACAATAAGCTTTTGGAAAGTTACCATTGGGAAATTCAAATCTTGGGAAGATATGGTAAAGGAAGGAATATGTAGTGAGTAGAGCTTGTGAAGGTAGAAGAATACTCGGTGAAGGTTGTTGTAGCTCAAATATTTATGTCTCCTTCTAAGTTGGTTCTTAATGATGGGGATTGGTGTCTCCAATAGATTGGTTTCAATAAATATTCATAAGATATTGTTTTATCTTGATAAGTTGGTGCTTATCAGTGGATATTGGTGTCTTTGTGACTGTTGGTTTCGATATTTTGGCAATCTATTGTGACTGGTGATAAATCTTAAACATTTCCAAAAATAGATCTATCTAGCAAGAACGCTAGTGAAAATAATGCAAAAACTATGAATGTGATCTTGTGTATTATATTACAATATGAGTTTGTCAAGGTGATGCATTGTGAATCGAAAAAAGAAATTTGATACAAGCTTCAAAATAAATATGAAGGTGATATCAAGGTTAAGAAAGAAAAATTGCAAACTCAGAGAATATTTTTCAAGAATTTGAAAATAAAAGACTGAGAAAATGTTTTAGCATATCTCCTTCCTGTGGAAGAAATTGACAACACTATCAAAGAACTTGGTAAAATGTTGAAGAACCGATGATTGTACAAAAGGTGTTAAGGTCACTCCCCTTAATATTTGATGCCAAAGTCTCTACGTTGAACAAATGAATGATAGTTATAAACTAACAATGGATGCATTACATGGGATCCTCACAACGTATGAAATGAGAAAAGAGAAAGGAAATTCATCAAAGAGAGAAGAAGTATTCAAATATTCAAAAAAGACAAATAACATAGAGCATGAATCAAGAAATAAATGTGACAATGAATAAGATGAAATGGAATCCCATTTTCCGAGGAAATTCAAGAAAGTATATGGAAAATATAAAGGTAATTTTCCCTTTAAATTCTTTAATTGTGAAAAAGTAGGACTTATTACATATAAGTATCGATATGAAAAGGATGAAATTAGTTATGATGAATAATACCATAACATAAGGAAATATAGAAAATATTATCAAAACAAAAAGAACCACAAACAATACAAACATGAAAACAAGAATAACTCTTATAAGTAGAAGAAGATTCTCTACTTAAAAGGGGTTAGTGACTTATATGATGAAATAAGTCAAGGAAATTTCTATAGTGATAGGGAAGAAATTATTTTTATAACAATTAAAACAAATATTGATGGACAAAGGAAAAGAAACGGTGGATTCGAAAGAAGAAGAAGAAAATGTACAAATAGATGGGGAAGTTGATCTTGAAGAAAAAATCATGTCTGCCTTAAGTGAAATACATAAGGTTAGGGAAAATAATTTGAAACAAAAGTAGGAGCTACATAAATATGAAGAAGAGAATCTTCATTCAAAATCCAAAATGTCACAAAGACGTGAAGAAATAGAGAGGACTATTGTCATACAAAAGATTCAAATAGACGAGGAAAAAAGGATGGAAGTGGTGTTGAGAATGCAACTGAAGAAAAATGAAAAAATATTGCAAAGAGAGAGAATATGATTTTTTTTTTTAAGAAAGGAGATAAAGAAAACAACAATTAAGTGAATAGAAGCTTGAAGTTTGAAAATAGTATTGAAACCGTAAATAATATCATCAATTTTCAAAGGTCGCCATTCATTAAGACAGGTCTTGGATATGATTTGGTTGTTTCCTCACTACCTAGACTGACCTTTCTACAACTAAGGTAGTTTTATTTATTTTAGGTGGAGTTCAGACTAGTTTTCCAAAAGATAAAACTATTGTTGATTGTGCCAAACAGATTAATGATTGTCTTCTTTCTTAGATTGAATGATTTGAGCATATTTATGACATTGTTATCAATATTGTGGTTTTCTATACTCTTATAAGTGAACCTTACTTAGATCACTTCCTCTGATCATCTAGCTAAAAAATATTTTCTGCATCATCATCCTCACAATAAAATTTGAAGGAATCACAATCCTACTTTGAGATCTTTGTAGAAGATATGTGAAAGACATAATTGTTAACCAATGTGAACTACCAAGATAAATTTTAGTTCGTTTGCTGGATTATAGTAGAATAATTTGATCATATGTTTGAGGAATTGAAATCATTGTGCATCGTCGGTTGTATATTCAGGCAACATTTGTATTAATTATTGATGATTCCCTTGGAATTGGTCAATCAAGAATTGACTCGACATGATAGTCGACTAAAGTTTCTACTAAGTGTTTAAGGAGAAACAAATGTTAAATGGGATCATCCCTTTTCCATTGATGTCAAAGGGGGGGATTTGCAGACAGGAGGATAATTCTCTCTATTCTTGGATGATTTGTAGACAAGGGGGGGAAATCTTTCTATGACGGGTGGACTATGTGTTTCATTGCAATATTACCATCAATGACAAAGGGGGAGAATGTAGGATTTATTTTCATTGATGTTGAAGAATTAATTATTTCATTGATGTTATAATATGGCATTAAAATACACACAATCTTTCCAATATTGATTTATATGTATAGGTTTACAAGTATATTAAAAAATGGGTGCATGTGAAAAGGTAAATGGTGAAACAGTTGTTTGATACCAATGGGTTTTGGGTATTTGACCATGATATTTGTAATTAGTTATTCAATTAATGGATATGTACCTTCATCAATGGTTATGAAAAATTCTAAAAAGATAAAGTGTGTGTGTGTGTGTGTGTGTGAAAAGTGGATTAGCAAACATTTAATTGTGAAATGAGTTTCAAGTCATCTTCACATTTTCGCGATAGCATTTTTTATATGATTTTTAACACCCTATGATTTCATAGAGATGGAGAAGAGATATTGGTCCACATGTGATGAAAATTCAATATGTTGGTTTTCTATACTTTCATAGATATGCCTTGCAGAAGTTAGGCTTCTTTAATGCTCCTGAAATGAGTTTCAAACATGTTAGCTTGGCACTTTTGCTACAAAATATTTCCTGTGATGTTTCATACCATGCTATTTTGTAGAGACACATGAGATATCATGGTGTACATGTGATAAAAATTTTGTATGTTTTTTCTCTACACTTTCCGATATATTCCATATGCAAGTTAGGGTTCATGAATTTTCTTGAAATGAGTTTCAAACAAGTCATCTTGGCACTTTCTCTATAAATTATTTTCTAGGATGTTTTGAGACCTTGATATTTTAAAGAGATACGAAAAAATAATCGTGTACATATGGTGAAAATTGTAGATTCTGGTTTTCTATGCTTTTAGAGATATTCCGTATGAAAGTTAGGGTTCTTGAATGCTCCTGAAATCATTTTCAATAATGTCATCTTGTCCTGTTCACTATAACGTATTTTATAGGATGTTTTGGACTCTAATATTTTCTAGAGATTGTAACAACCTCATCGTTATGCCGACAAACCTGTTATAACAAGTGCAATTTATTTTTTGTTACAGGTGTGTGCGCGCGTGTACAAGGGAAATAAACACATTCGAATCTACATCTCCACTCGATGACGAATAAGATGCAAACCACGATGAACACAACAAGACGACATAAGACACACAGCAAGTGACTGCATGCAATTAATGATGATCAATCGACAATAAGTAAGATTGACTACCCATCCATCCTACCTTGCAATGGTTAGGACCTCCAAGACACATAAGTAATGCTCAAGCCTAGGTTCCCATCGATTTTAACCATTTAAGGTCTCAGGACTGGTGACTGTTCTGAGGAACATGGAGGTTCCTACATCACGCCCGACACAAGCAGACCAAGCAATTAAATGATCACAACTAAGTACAACAATTATTAACTGAACAACTATGTCCTCCCTGGAGTGCACAAATCAGAAGGACTCCGACAACGACCAACCATTGTTAAGACCAGGTAATTTTCTATGACTCAAATGACATTAATTACAGACCAATTACTCCATTAATTCCAATAGACGACGAGTTACCCAACCCAACCTTAGTAATGTAAATTAATTAAATGTGAAATCCCCATTTACTAAATCACAATAATTTATGGTACTTAGTTTCAGGGGCCTTACATTTTATGTCTTTAGTAACAATAAATTATCCATACCATACGATAAAATCACAATGTCATTACCTTTTATTACAATAGCATTTCAAATAAAAAAAAAATAATACTATATTTTATAGGTTATCCAACTCTAACTTACTTTTTATTTTACTATATTTTATAGGTTATCCAACTCTAACTTACTTTTTATTTTACGTTGCAAAGATAGTACCCTTCCATAAATCAAAATAAATATTATATTGCCACTACCCTTACATATTACAATAACTATATAGTGCTAGAAGGTAACAATGTAACTAAATTTATTACAATAACATTGCACATAAAAACACAATAACACTATATTTTATAGGTTATCCAACTCTAATTTTACATTTTATTTTATGTTGCAATGACAATATCCTTACATAAATCATAAACGAATTATTATATTGACACTACCTTTATACGCTACAATAACCATATAGTGTCGGAAGGTATAAATGTAACTACATTTATTACAATAACATTGCACATAAAAACACAATAACACTGCACACAAAAACACAATAACACTATATTTTTACGTTTATTTAAACTGCAAAACACTACCTGTACATAAAACAACAACGATATTTTACAGTAGCATAAAGGTCTGATTTAGATTTAGATTGAATTTTACACTACGTCTAAGGTTTAGATTGAAGTAACCGTGGAACTAAAGGTCTGACCAAGAAGCCAAGGAAAATTGAATGTTAACAACCAGAACAATAGCATTGGGAGTGCCTGCAAAAATTAAGGGCCAGTTACAAGCACATGCCAGAAAAGACGCGTCTGGCAGAGATAAGGGCCCAGACAACCAAAACATATAGCCCACCGAGGGAGAGTGTCAACAACAAGGCAGAGAGGCGAAATGCAACCATGTAGAGGAAAAAGTAATAAGGTTTAATAGTTGTCGGGCGAAGTGTACAAGGTGGATGAGGTCTGTAAGTAACACGAAGCATTGTCAACGAAGAAGTTGCCAAAAGCAATATAAAATCTGGGTCGCAATGCAGAGATTCGTACCCTGTGCAGGCGATTCATAACATTGGTGATATAAAACATATCGCTTAAGAAAAATTCAGAAGGAAATCATAATTTAATTGGGTTAGAGTGGACATACCGTATTGGTGAAGATATATATATATATATATACATTACTAGGGCGTAGCAGGAAGAATTACCCAATAAAACATGTAACAATAAACTTACTACCCAACCGTAATAGAAAACGCCCACAGTCACATATGGAAAACGCCCACAATCATAATTAAATGCTTACAGTGATACAACGCCCGCAGTAAATAAAAACGTTCACATTAGATTCAAATTCCCACAATCATATATGGAAAAAGCCCACAGTCACAATCAAATTCTTACATCGATACAAACGCCCGCAGTAATAAAAAACGTCCACATTAGATTGAAACGCCCACAGTCATATATGGAAAATGCCCACAGTCACAATTAAATGCTTACAGCGATACGAACACTCGCAGTAATAAAAAATGTCCACATTAGATTCAATCGCCCACAGTCATATATGGAAAACGGCCCCCAACCATAATTAAATGCCTATAGTAATCCAAACACCCATCGTAATAGAAAACACCCTTCCCAGGACAACAAGCAATTATATAAAAAAAAAATGCAAACATTGGTAACCTGGGAATTGTCCTGACAGAAGAATGACCCAAGCAAGCCAATTTGACCCAAAATCCACAGAAAAAGAAAATCTCAACTTAAAACAAGGCAAGGAGCATTTCGAAATCTAGCACAAAATTCACCGAAATCAATTTATAAAATGATAAACCAGGAGCTGCATTCGCGTGCCAGAATTTAATTTCGCCTATCTTGGTACCCAACGCAACTGCCAGGGAATGCCATTGCTATCATGGGTTTTTCTTTTTAAATTTTCTTTTTTTTTTTACTTTAAGGGAAAAACACGGCTATACACATGAACCCTTCTTACAAAACTTCTCCACATTAACACACAGTGGTAATTTCGCTATGTCTACATCGATTCCATGTGCATACAACCATGCAATATAACTATAATAGAGATTGATAATGATTGTAAATCTATACATCCATAATTTAAATGCTAGAATACAACATCCGGGAAAAATACAACACAAGAGTAACGTAGAAACATAAAGGTCCCAACCAAGGAATAGTAGAACCCAACTAGAATGCTGACCACAATGATCTTAGGAAATCAATTGAACGGCAGAAGCTTAAGACAAAATTCATCCATTAAAATCATCATTTAGATCCCAGTATAAATTTCTAATGCATTATACTCTATAAAATAAACGAGCATCCTTTGCCTTGTCGACCGCCTCGAATAAAGTCTGTGCACTTCGTGCTGCTCCCGCTCGCCGACCGTCGAGACTACACTGGTACCTCCCAGCCAACGCTAGGGGTAATCTTCTTCCCCCTTATCCCCCCAATCCGCAAAGGGGCCACACACTATCCAGATGGTACATCTAGCTCCCATCTCACCTCGCAAGGCCGAGCTAACACTCCTATCCGAGCTGGAAAATCCCAACTCCCCACAAGTAATCAGACAAGTCACAATTCTGGCAGCATAATGTTACGCTAACAGCTGATCCATTTCTTCCTCATCTTCCCTTTCTTTTATCACATTTAAATTAAGTTTTAATAAAAATATTCTAAATATTCTCCTTCGCACAAGTGTCGTCCATCCCCCTCTTTCCTCCAATAATTATTTTCTTTAAATTTATTAAATGTCCCATTTCCCTCACCCACCTAGAGTTGCTCCTAAATTTACTCTTAGGTGTTCCTAGATTCCCTTACAGGTTTAAATACTTTCCCTAAAATGAAGTTGCTAAATTAGTTCATTTTAGAAGGTTCTTAATTGCATATTCCTTACTATGTTGACCTCGCTTTTTACCATAAGTTCCCCTCTTTCCCTTATTATGTTTCCCCCCATTCCTTAGTTTCCTAATTTTTATTATTCCCTTCTTTCCCCTTTTATTAGGGCCAAAATGACAATTGTGCTATTTACTCTTTTCCTTTTATTATTAATTTGAAATCTTTTTACACTTTCACAAGTTAAATAATTTATTTCTTCCTTACAATTTAAAACCACGTATTTTAATTAAATTATTACTCTCTTCATTTTACCCCAAAAATTTATAAAGACTAAAACTATTACTTAAGTGGTTTTTAGTTTAAATTTTTATTTTTATTTTTATAGGGTCTTTTCTTAAGGTTAGACAAAATTTTACCCTG
>SNQJ01S0027233.1:116150-152613 GCA_010110895.2 Picea sitchensis | reverse complement strand
TTTCTTATCCAAGTATATTTCATATAGATTTAGATTTTAATAGTAAGATAGTAGTATGAGTAGGTTTCTTATCCAAGTCCATCTCAATAAATTGTAATCTTAAAAATTATTATTATTAAAAAGGGTGAAAATAGTTTAATGGAGTAAGTTTCTTATAAGTCTATTTCATATAGATTAAGATTTTAATAGTAAAATAGTTGTATGAATAGGTTTCTTATCCAAGTCTATCTCAATAAATTATAATCTTAAAAATAATTATTAAAAAATGTTATATACTAAATAGTATTTATATATTAAGTATATAATTTTTATTAATTTTGTAAATTTTCAATATTTTATTTAGTGATAAAGATATATTAAAATTAAATAATAAACAATTTTTTGTTTTAAGATAATTAGTACTACCAAGACACTGATACGGTTTTTATGTGAAATCCATTGTGATAGAATGGATGATTTATATGATTAATTTGTTATTAGTATTACGAATTATACGGTTTTTATGTGAAATCCATTGTGATAGAATGGATGATTTATATGATTAATTTGTTATTAGTATTACGAATTATATTAATATTAATATTAATATTAATATGGCATGTTTGNTAAATAGTATTTATATATTAAGTATATAATTTTTATTAATTTTGTAAATTTTCAATATTTTATTTAGTGATAAAGATATATTAAAATTAAATAATAACCAATTTTTTGTTTTAAGATAATTAGTACTACCAAGACACTGATACAGTTTTTATGTGAAATCCATTGTGATAGAATGGATGATTTATATGATTAATTTGTTATTAGTATTACGAATTATACGGTTTTTATGTGAAATCCATTGTGATAGAATGGATGATTTATATGATTAATTTGTTATTAGTATTATGAATTATATTAATATTAATATTAATATTAATATGGCATGTTTGATTTTATATTAATTTAGTAATTTTTTTAATTGTTTATTAAATTTTATGATGAATGGATTTATAATTGATTCAATTAATCTTGTTTTGATATTGAATAAATGCATACATTATGAGCAAAGGCATGAGCAACAGAAGAAGTAAAGGTGGGTAAGGGATTACTTGCAATTCTTTACTAGAAAAGTATTAAGAGAAGTTTTTCATGATCAACATAATTTTGTTGAGTTACAATGTTAGGGAGGATGTTAGTGTGACAAATATTTTGAAATAGAGATCTAATCAAAACAAAGAGATAATTTTGATCTTCTAGATTAGGCTTGATTACATCCTTATAATACCTTAATTTTCTTTTTTCCTCTAACTTTCTATCACACCACATTTTCTCCTTAAATTTTGATTTGTTATTTTTAACAGTATCCTTATTTTGCAAAATGGTGTCTTGCATGATTCCCCAATAGGTTAGCCAAGATTGAGCATCATTATGCCGTTTTTTCTTGAGTAGATGGTGGTTACAAGTGGAGATTTCACATCCATATAAAATAATGAGCATAACAAGAGTCTCAAGAAGGAGTTTCGTAGATTATCCCATATCCAGAGATCTATTGATTTACAATTGTTTTGAAGCTCATAATAAGCTTTCCATCCCAAAATAATCCTTTTCTCATTGCCATAAGTACAGTTGAGCTTGTGGTGAATATCCATTCCAAGATATTTGTATGAAGTCACTTTCCCAAATTGTTGTTTTCATATACTAGGGTATCATATGTGACCTTAACCTTAGATTTATGAATCAGGTTAGAAGGTAAAGTTTAAGTGGTGATTGAACCTTAGACTTATGAATAATTTTTTTTAATAAATGATAATTTTATAATATATACTCTAAATAAATTTTAAGAAAAAAATTATTAGAAATTTTTAACATTCGAAAGCAAACTTTGACCCTCCTTTTTTTTTAAATAATTTAGTAGTGCTAGAATTTGACTCTCCTTATAATATATTAGTGTTGAAAATTCAATGAGAGCATTTGAGAAAGTCAACTGGATTGAATTGATCACAGAATTTCACAAAAAGAATCATCTGAGCGAAATTTTGCTAATATGATTCAGTCCGGACTGAAGCCGTTTACATTCTAACTCCATAGGGTGTGTACAGTAATCCATTTCTACTAAGATGTTGGAAACCGTTTATTTGCAGGGAGGAAGTGGCGATCGCTCGATTTACTCTGGCTTTTCCTTTGATGGCATCGAATCAGTGTTCAATTCCTATGCTACTAACTCAAACACGAGACTGATTATCAGATAGAAAGGTCATTCAAGTTTCAACTATGACTCCATGGAATCCGAAGATGCTCTCTGCTTCATCAAACCATGATCCTCTCTTTCACGATTGGCGTGATCAAAATCTCTCGAATGCGAAAGACTCACCAAAATCTAAATTGCAAGTGAAAATGAATCCCAAATTTCACCCCTAATTAAATGTTATCAAAAACAAAAACAGCCATAAATTAATGGAATGGAAAAGGACAACATTGAAACATCCAGTACTGTGCAGACGCTAAAAAATCTATGGTTGAGTGCTATATTAGTGGAAGTAAATACACCATAACGCATCCACAAAAATGAAATTTCAAAGCCAAGACAGCCGTTGAAATTAAATCGACATTGGCTAAAAGTAAATGTCATTGACATAAGTTGTCAAGTAAATTCAGAATTCTAAAGCCAAAACACAATTGCTGAAAATGAAGACAGAACTTGCCAATTTCTATTACTTCAAAGAATTCACATTACATAACGGAATTCAAATTCCAGGACAAATATCTCCTTATTACTGCTACGATACTCTGAATTAAAATCTCTATCTTCTACTTTCCTGAAAACCAGATCTGGAGATGAAATCTGTAATTGCGAGCCTCAATGAAGTATAATTCAAAACTTCAATGTTAAAACCTAGAAGAAACTGAGACCTATGAACTGGACAAACTAAGATGGAATTAACTAACACAACATCGTGTGTACTTTGTCCTCAATATATAATCCCTCTTTCTTCTTGCTCATATTCTAGCCAAAACGGTAAGGAGAGGCAACAGAGATCATAAGTCTCTGCACTCATAAAAAGTAGCATGGGAAGGGCTGACTCCACCGACCTGATTGGAGTTACTATACTTGAGAACAAATTGATCTCCGCCTGGGGCAAAGGGTTGCGTCAAATTAACAAAATAAAATGAGTGATATAGATTGTCAGCGCTGTTGCTGCTACTGATGCAGCCGCTGCCATCAATCTGCGTAAAAACTGTTATCATGTCTTTCAACTGGCATTTCCCATTAACCCCATCCGCTTGGGCAGTTTCAGTATCGGAGGATGTCACACCTGGGACACATAAAGATAATTACCAATTCAACGCATCAGTACGATTTCAGTAATTGGACCTATAAAACTAACACAAATTCATTGAACATCCAAGGTTTATACCCAGGACGTTTTTTATGCCTCTCAGATCAACTAACTCTGTTCAGCTGCCTAACCGCGCCCGCCGGGAGAGACACACACAGATATATATGAATTTGTTTTACCTGATGTAAGGATGAAGTGCACACACACAGATATATATAATTTGTTTACCTGATGGATGAAGTGCGTGCACCATAGAATTTCCAGTGATAAGCAGAAACAGAATTACAAGTTCAGATTTCATATCATCACTTACAAATTCCATCTCTTCAGGGTGTGCTGGGCTTAAAAACCTCTTACATCCCACATCTATTAAATAGTGAGAGGGATAAAACCAAACCAGGATTAAACCTTACTCCCCCTTGAATTACAATCCAATCAGGAAAAGTTGTTGGACAAACTTTTCCACAATATGCACGCCATTCGTGATATCAGAGGAAAGATTTTTCGTGGGTAAGCCGGAGGTAAAGGGATAACTCTCATTGGAAAGACTTTCTGTGGGGGATCCGGAAGTAAAGGATAAATATAGCGTCAGTTCGTCCAACGATATATTCTCAATTTGTCAATGAAAACTTTAGTTTTGTCAATGTAAAATTTAGATCTTTCCGTCGAAATAGTGGCCGAAGTCAGTGACAAAGAAGTACTGACATAATGTTAGAAAGTGACACATAACGCACACGGTTAACACGCTTCTTGGCTAACGCTCACTGAGTACAAGCGTGGCCTCTCCATCGACTTTGTTGCCTAAGCCACGAAATCTCCATGGAAAATAGACCATTACGTAATCCTAACAGATCATGACGCAATCTAAACGTTTTGCTTTTTCTTTCATATTTTGTTTTTTTTCATAATTTTTTAAGTTGAAATTTGGTTAGGAAGGGTTGCAATTGTAAATTTTTTTATAATTTTTTTTTTCCTTTTTCATTTAATATTATTTTTATAGAATAAAAATAATTAAAATTAAAATTAAAAAATTAAAAAATATTAAAACTAAAATTATGTATTTAATTATTTTAATTTTTTTTTATAAAATTAAATGTATTTATATATTAAAATAATAATAATAAATTATAATAAAAATAAAAATAAATTATAACCAAATTTTAATAATGATTACCTTAAAAAATCAAACATTAAACGTTTTACTTTTATAATTCCGTAGGCTTGTTTATATATATGTTTATGTTTATATTTGTTAAGTGATGACTAAACCAAAACCCGTACCTATTGCTCAAAATGTAACGTTCTAAGTTTAAAATCGCGAACAAACGGTGTGAACACACTTAATCCCCATCGCACAAAATATAACGTTTTATGTTGAAAATGTGAACACACTTGTTAAATCGCCATTTTACATCAAATGTAATGTTTATAAGTTTTAATCGCGAGAATATCGTTTTATCATCTAATTGTATGAACACGAGCATACGAGGCCATTGAACGAGACTTGGTTTTCGAAATTTGATAATGAGGCTGACTCACTTTAAAATACACGTTTGAAAGAAGTCGCTATTGATCCCCAGAATTAATAGTGATGGAGATTTAGTTGGTTGATTATGCTGATGTCATCATGACTTGGTAATGTTGTCACTTTTCCCTTGAATCCAATTGTCAATAATATGGAGCTGGGTGCTTGGTGAGCTTCACATGACCAAATAATGTCCACCAAGTTGGTTGGTCAACTTAGAATACATATAAAAAACAAGGATGAATGCCATGACGGGCGAGTCTCTCCCACGTAATAATAAACATGATAAATTTTAGTCACTATTGACTTGACTTGACGCTCCAAATTTCAATGTTGTACATATCCATTTCTAAAACTGTTTGAAAGTACACTAGGTTTTGAATATTGTAAATCGGCACAGAATTAGAAATGTAATTGTGATGTTTCGAAATAACGTTTTAATAGTAGCTCCAATGTCAAAATTGGTAAGGTTTCATTAACTTTTTGAAATTGAATAATGTCATATCTTTTTTATTTTCAAATAACATTATTGAAACAAAGGATGCATGGTAAGTGTTTGTCCATTTAGTTGGGAAATACATGTTGAACAATGAAACTTAATATAACTAAATGCATAATTAAATATTTTTTGTCAAAAGATAATAATTAAGAATTATTTGTTATTCAAAATGTATAATAAAATGTAAGGTGAATGGAACTATAATATTCATAAATATAATAAATATATTATAAATATAATAATAAATAAGATATTAGATAATAAATATAATAATGCATAATAATAACACTTCAATTCCATCAACTAATTAGAAATGAGAAACACAAATATTTTTATTATATTCAAATATATATATTTGTTTTCTTATGTTAAACATTACATTGCATATACAAATTTATGGTAAAAGACAAATTAATATCACATCAAAAGCAAACTCCTTGCTATAATCACATGTAGGGACTAATAAGCCTAAAAAAGAATTCAATTTGCCAAAAAAATGTCATTATAATGTTTGCAATTTAGGAAAAACTAGATTACTCCATTTCTAAAAACATATGTTATTAAAATGAATCTAAAATTTGAGAATAATTTTTGTATTTGTTAGTAAATCTATTATTTTTTCTTGTTACTTGTTTTATGTGTGGTACATATCATATTTAAGGTTTTGGTAATTATTATTAATCATTGTGAGGTGGAGTTTTCCTTATATGTGAGTAGTTGAAGATGAGAGATTCTCTCTGAATAGTTAAGTCCTATTTTGGTGTGTGGTTTGTTAAAAACCTCCCAACCAATTTCCCATGCGGTAGCATGCACATGCACATCAACTAAATTTAGAATGTGCATGCATGCACTTTTCAGTGCACAGTTTGTGTAACTGGTGGATCTTATTATAACCAGTTTGTCTAATTGTTTGAGACATGCTATATATACGAGCATACCCATAGAGGTGAGGACTGTGTGAGCAAGACACAATATTGTGGAGTGTAGTGTGAGAGGATAGGATGGTTGTATGTGTGTGATTGGCTATTGTAATTCTCCCTTGAATAATAAAAATATCGATTATCATTACCCCATGGTTTTTTCCCTCATTGGGTTTCCACATAAGTCATTGTGTTAATTGCGTGATTGTTGTTCTCATTTTATTACTTGTTTATGCTATGTTTTTTCTCTATTTTACTTCCGCTACCTAACAAGTGGTATCAAAGCAAGTGAACCGAGTTGAATGAGATTTGGCACACGAGGACGAGATTGCAGGGGCATTATTCTTTTCCGTAATGCTTTTGACACCTATAGGGAGGAACGTTGACATTGGTATAAGCACGGAGCATTTGGGCGATTCGAGTGTTGTGTGTTGGAGGAGGAGTGATATTTGTTTATTCTTACCCCGTGCAGAAGTTGTGATAATAGGAATAACCTATGGAGCGATACCCATGGAATGATCACTGTGGAAAAACATTGAAGGTATATGCACAAAGCTCGAGAGAGGTATGAAAGCGACCTTTCTGGTCTGACATGCACATAACTTGATATGCATAGAATATGAGGAACATAAATGTATGAAAGTTTTTATTTTACTAAGTGGATATATATCTTAAAAAATCGCCTTGGTAAAAACAAATGGGTGGATATCGCCTAGGTAAAAACAAAGGGGTTGATGTCGCCTAGGTCAAAAAAATCTAATCACTAGATTCCTATTGCATGCAGTCAGGGTTGACCTCTGTTGGTGTCAACTACTATGCTATCTCTGATATGTCCAATAATGGTGGAAAATATGGCCGAAGAAGTGTCACGTTGAATATTGGGTGCAGACCAAGGAGAGCAGGAATGTTGAGCTGAAAAGCATTGTCACCCACAACCTTGGTGATGGTGTATGACCCATAAAGGAGTGGGCGAACCTTCCGATGGGACTTTGTAATGCATTATTTATGCAAGTGCAACTAAACTATGTCGCCCACCTCAAACTTATGTGGCACCCGGTGTTGATCATTGCGCTACTTGTACTTGGCATTGGACTTCTGTAAAATAACATGAACCACTTGGCGGATGTGATGGATTCGCTAAATGAACCAGGTGGATTTTTCAGGTTGAGGTGGAGAAGGGGATGAGTCGTTCGAGGTGGTTGTGAGGGGTAGTGCAACATCAATGGGGCCCAATGGTTGGAATCCCAACCCCACCTGAAAGCGGTTGTGGCCAGTTGAGTTATGCAAGGCTCTCTTGTAGCTATGATGGACATATGGAAGACTCTCATCCCATGTGCGAGGGTGCTTTGAATTGTAGATGCGCAGGATATGCACGATCATCTGAATGGCGACCTTAGTTTGACCATCTATATGGGGGTGGAAGGAAGGGGATTTGTTGAGCTTGGTGTCCAACAGTGACCAATATAGGCTCGACCGAAATGTGCTGAGGAACCAATTGTCCCGATCTGAGACAACTGTTTGTGGGATCCCAAAATGTAACCATACTCATTCAAAGAAGAGCTTGGCAGTGGCCTCTATTGTGATGCTTTTCTTGCAGGTGGCCATAATCAACATCTTGGAAAGGCGATCAATAACCATAAAAACACATTCATTTTCCTTCTTGGTGGACGAAAGGCCAGACATGTAGTCCATTGAGATGGATTCCCATAGCCTGTCAGGAGTACGTAGAGGGGTGTACATTCCTTGTTTCTTAGTGAACAGTTTGTCAATAGCACAGGCAGTGCAGGACCTGATATACTTATCGACGTCCTATCAAAGTTTCAGCTAGAAGAAATGTTTATGCAACACTGCCACTATCGTTTTTATGCCAAAGTGTTTTGCCACTCAATTGTAGTGAGCTTCCCAAATCAGCTTCACGCTCTCTCTTGATGGAATGCAATGATGTCCCAAATGACACAACAACCCATCCTGAAGATGGAAATTAGTGACCACTGAGTTTGCGCCCAATATTTGGTAGCCGGTGGAGAAGTCGGGGTCTGTCCCATAGAGGTGAAACCATCCAAAGGTCTCATGGCAATAAGAGCCTAACACTGTGGTGAGTTCCACGACTAGAGGTTGGCTGAGGCAATCAACAACTCGGTTGGTACTTCATGTTTTATACTTGATGTTTAGGTGGACCTATTACAAGTATGTGGACCACTTCTAATTACGGTCATTCTGGAATTTTCCTTGGGTCTGCATGAACTATAGTAGCTTATGATTAGTGTGGATGGTTGTCTCATTCCTAATAATGTAATGTCTCCACTGGTGGCAGGCTTGCACAATGGAGTACATTTCTTTGTCGTGATGTCTCCACTTCGTCCACCAGTGAATGCTTTGAGTGGCAATAAACAGTGTTATGCCAAGGGCTCTTATGTCCTTATTTACTTGCGTCTTGGAATGGTTGTCCTAATATTATCCATATTTTCTCTTTCCTTTGTTATGTGGGTTGGGACCGTCGTTTCTTGGAATTTTTCTGTGAGGGGTTCCCATGCCCAAATTGTTGTGTCTTTTGTTTTAGATTCTACTCGATTTTCACGCCATATCGATAGGTCGTGCATAAGGAAAAGATGTCCAGAAATTCCATTTCAGTTTGGACGTATCTATGTAGATCACCGCCATACTTGAGCATCAGATGTCGCTCTGAATCTTTGATACCCATCTTGGTGCACAAGGTATGCAAGATATTTGTGAACTCTGGCACTACTTAGTCTCTTTCTTTCCGCGGTGTGGTCAATTTTTTATACAAGTCATCATAACTTACAACATGGTAGTATTGTTCCTTAATAGCATTCCTGAAGGATTCCCAGATGGCCATGACTGTAAATATTGGAGGTTCCTCTGTTTCCTTTTTCTTACAAAAATTTTTCCACCAATATTTGACATGGGGAACGGATTTGAGGAACGCAAAAGTAATCTTTTCTCTTTTCGAAAAGTTAAGGACAATAAAATACTCTTATAGTAGATTCAACCATTTTTCTACAACATATGCATCTATCTGACCTTCAAATATAGGAATATCAAAGTTGGGGGCGACACCTCTGTTAGAGGAAGATGTGTCGCTTATCAGTAGTCACCGGAGGATTTCCGCAAAACTCTCCATCATCTTGTTCCTCTATTGCGTGATGGATTCCTCAAGAAAATCTTTGAAAGGATCTCCTATCCCGTTGTCTTTCTTTTCTTCCGCCATGAGGGGTTGCTTGGGCACGCGAGAGATTTTGTCCTCAAGAGAAACAAGCTCGAGACCCAATTCTTTGTAGTCTGACCTCATTGGGGACATGCATTAAGAATGACAAGGAGAGGACCACTTTGATACCATTGTTCTAGATTTTATGAGAATAATGAAATGAATATAGATTATTAAAACATGTTTAACATAGAATAACAGAGGTACAGTGAAATTGGTTTCTATTCAATAAGAAAATAAGTTGAAACTGTAAAATGCAGCAAAAAACAAGTTTGCTCGAATGTTGGTAGCTTATCTCTTAGAAGAGATGTGAGGGTTGCTCTCATTCGCAAGAAGATGATTAAAATGAGGTTCTGAAATCATTTTTACAATAAAAATGGATGCCAAAACCCTAGACATCTAAAAACCTAACCCAAGGAGAAGAAGTTGTAATTTTCCTGACTTGGCTAGTCTAGAATACACTGCTAATGTGTGTGTAGGATCAAAGGTTTACAGCATATAAATGATCGTACAAATAATAAACGCTACAAAGGACTGCAAAGTTGTATTATGATATCTATGTGTATTACAAAATAGCTGAATGTGGCTGAATAAAATGACAATACTCGACTAGATCAATAAACAAAGGATCTTAGCCGGAATACAAATAAGCAACTGCAGCTGAATAAAATAACAAGACTTGGTTAGATCAAAAGACAAAAGGATCTTAGCGAGAATACAAATAAGTAACTAAAAGATAATACCTAGAATATGGGAGCACTATGGAATCAATGAAGAATGATGGAAGACCTGGATGATCTTCTCGGTGACTAGGGTGTGTCTTTCAACACCGAAATCAACCAACTGGTGTCTTCCTCCTAGAATACACTGAATTATCTCTCCTGAGATGCACCTCTTCTCCTCGACAACAAGTCATAATCTGCATAATGATGAATTAGGTCGTTGACTCTTCTCTTATAGCTTTCCAAAACCCTAATTCACTGCTGAAACCCTAATTCATTGTTGACCTTTTCCCTCCAAGTGACTTTTACTTTGTTTTATTATTCCTTGATTAAATCACTTAATTAATTAATTAATTAATCATTTTACCTCTAAAAAGTGATTTATCCATCCTTATGGCTTCTCCGGCCACTGAAAGTCACTTCTCATCATCTTATCCTGTATTGCTCTTCTTCCCGATCCTGATGAGCTATTACACTAAGAGGTTTCTCCAAGTAATATGCCCATTATGACCTTCTTAGTGAAATTAATTAAGATATGACCCATAATAACTCAAAATTACGGGAATCGTCGGAATTCAACGAAACCAAAACCAAGTTGTGCGGAATGGATCCTGATGATGAACGATGCAAGTCGGGCCCAATAAAACTCCTCAATATCTCCCGAACTCTTTGTCACCTCTATCTGGCTACTCTGGTAGAAATAGCACTGTAAAGTTATAATGTCCCAAAATGGGGACATTACAAAAGCGCCAAAAGTTATGTGGGCCCCATTAGGGTAAGCTAGTACATCAACTTCCTGGGGTCGTAAGTTTTTCATACGATCTATGTTTTAGGTGCACGATAGCCAGTTGGAAAGGTCTATCCGAGGACAACACATGTTACTATAAAACTCTGACTTACTTTATATTTTTATTGTGGCAAGCCATAAAAACATTGTTTAGGGCCTCAAAATGGCCCCAGAAGTGAGGGACCTGAAAACTAGGAAAAAACTGCCAAACTGAAAAATAGCTAAAATGAGCTAGTTGGAATAGGTGGGAGGCCACTGATATCCAAATAGATCACGAAGTATCCCAAAATATTTCCACATGGCTTTGGCGTTCGTCCCATTTCGAATTAACTGAACACATCCCTCCAATCCTCAAAAGTTTCAAAGTTATGGACTCCCGAAGGGTCCACAAAACCTTTCCACATGTTGGTGCATTGAATGTTGAGGTAAGGATAGGTGGTTTTGGGCCTTCATCCGATTTGACCCCAGAGTTTCCAGTCTCCCACTCTTCTCGAAGTCCTGAACTCCCGAGGTCCCGAGTACTCCACATCTCTTGGTCAAGCGCTCATGCGCCAAGGGAATGACACGTGGCAGGGCCAAGGGGACACGTGGCCTGAACAATGGGTGACATGTGTCACATTCTAATAGGCCTATAGGGCCTGCAAAAATTATGAATCAGGGTGACACATGGCATGTCGAACATGGGTCCACATCACCTTTTGTAACGTTAGCATGCCACATCCCATTGGACTGACATGCTTCCAAAGCCCCTTAGATCTACACAATCGAGATGTGTCAGCGTCGACCTCTAGATCTACGACCTCCATTGATTCACAACTTTGGCCTTTGATAAGTTCATTGTATAATCTCCTTGTCACTCCCGAAGTGGGCAGCATCGGGATGTCCAAGGTCTAGATCGAACGGTCATGAGTGGACATGTGGCTTCACTAGATCAACGGTCCCTGTCGCTTCCCGACTTCGGCATTTGGGAGATTGGTCATGTAGGTTTCTCTTTACTCCTGGAGTAGGAATTTTTCAGAGCCCTTTACACTAGTCGATTGCACGGTTCAAAAGGGTTCTAAAGGATCCTTGGACCCACGAGTTATGTCACTTCGTGATTCCAGTGTTTTGTATTTTTTATGCTATGACACCTCTGCTCTCTCGAAGCAGTCAACATCGGGATGACTACGATGTAGATCCAATGGTCGGGGTAGTTCCTACATGTCCTCAGATCTACGGTCTGTGTATCTTCGCAACTCTAACATTCGTGAGTTTTGGTGGTTGTAAGGTTATAACATCCCAGAACTCCGAACTCCCGGGGACCCGAAGCCAATAAGAGCTTGACTCCTTTTGGACTTAACAAAGGGTTCCAGGGTCTCATTCATATGGGAATTTATCATGTTCCAGAGGATACACTCATAGTTATTGTCCAAGAATTGGTTAAGTCCACGAGCATGAGTCTGTGGTCTCTTGGTCGACTAGTTTGAATTACGCGTCTTCCATTCACTGACTTAAGTTATCAGATATAAAAAGGCATTAATTGACCTATGCAAGAACCCTGAACTCTTTCCTAAGTTCATTTGAAGAACCATGTAAATTAATCCTTCTGTGTCTACGCAAAGATAACCAAGAACCATTCAAAAACAAGGGTTATATAATGTAAATTTTAAATCATAGACATCCAAATCTTACATTTAAATTTAAGTGCACGGGGTATATGAAGTGCTTATCTATTACAAATTGCATCCAACCATTTAATTGTGGGTTTTCGCCTTTCCACCCAACCATAGGCTCAGAGGCATACATTCTTAGCACTCTTGCCACCCTTATGCCAAGCCATGATATCACTAGGGAAATTTTTCAGTTACTCATATATTCTTTCTCTATCACAGGCACTGTGAGGTTTATCATATGCTCCCTCAATATCAAGCTCGGGATCTTATGCTCAGGCCATGTTTTCTAGGTTCTCTCTAGTAACGAGAGCAGCTTAATCTTCCAATTATTCTTCTCAGCTGGAGAGCCTCACACACTTTTCCTCTTTCTCTCTGCATATTTAGTTTGCACACCCCTTATGTGTATGTTCTCCCTCTCTTCTATAGAGCCTCACCACTCTCTCCTTCTGAATCGTATCCCCCTTCTCATGCACGCCCTCTCCTTTTTCCCCCAGGAAGGTTCTCGACCTATACTATTCCTTCTGTCAGAAGAAACTCGGTTTAGCCTCGGCCTGCAGGAACATCTATCTCAAATTGATTTCCCTATCCTAATGTGAAATGGGTCGAAAGGGTTTCCCTGGATTTGATCTGATGATCGCTTGGGAACCCCAAATATTTCCTCCCCAAGTGTCGCACTCCCAATGCCTAGAAAATGTTCCCTAGATGATTCCTATGTCGGAATCTGACGAGAAACCAGGAAAAACATGCGCCTATCCTTCCTCTCAACTATATCAAAGGGGAATCTCTGCAATCTCCCTGAATGGGACAAGTCGATCCACTAAACCTCCTCAGAAGTTGCACCCTCTCCTTGAACAAGTGTGATCCTGCTGTTGAATCCTATAGAACTCTTATTGAAAATTGATGGAAGACAGGGATGATTCTAGGGGATAAATTTCTCTCATCGGCTAATTTTCCATGTTTTTTCAAAAAATGAGATTCTCTATTTTAAAAATGATTCGCCCAAATTCTACAGGATAAAATTATTTTACCTTAAAAATCGTCAAAATTTTATAAAAACTATATAAAATACTTAGAAATTTGAATACTTTTAAAAAAATATCGCCAAACATTTATATTTGACATATGAAGGATTAGTAAGATTTGCCAAGGTTTCTACATTTTGAAACAAATTTCCATCCTTAAAATCATCCCTGATGGAAGACCTGTGTGACCTCGCTGATGACTAGGGTGTGTCTCTCAACACTGAAATCAACCACTAGTGTATTCTTCCTGGAATCCACTGAATTATCTCTCCTGATATGTGCCTCTCTACTCAATGACAAGTCAAAATTTGCATAATGATGAATTAGGTCTCTTTACCTTCTCTTATAGTTTCCTGAAAATTTAATTCATTGTTGCCTCTCTTTTTAAATCATTTGTTCTATTTTTATCTCAAGTTGGATTAAAAGTGTTTTTAGCCACTTTTACCTCAATGCCACTTTCACATTATAACACCCTTGGCTGGAGTAACCTCTAGTAACCCTGTTTACCCCTTTCTAGCCCTGGATATAGTCTAATGGGGTTGTTTAGACCATTAAGCCTCCTCTATGGAGTTCCTATTTGGAAATGGACATTACGACCCTCCCTTCTCAAAATTGTTTGTCCTGAATAAATACCAATATAGGGTGTTGCAACACTTGCATGCTCTCTCAAGTAGCATCCTCTACTAGAAGCCCTCTCCATCTTATCAAACACTCTCTAATGACCCTACTCCTCAGTTTCCGCTCTTAGAACTCCAATACCTCCTCTGGAACCAACTCCAATTGTCCCTCCTCATCCAATGGGGGAAGCTCCTATGATTTGTTGATGAATTTTCCCACCATCTTCTTAAGTAAAGATACGTGGAACACATTATGAATCTTTCTTGCCTTTGGAATCTCTAGCTCATAAGAAACCTCGCCTACCTGATGTATGATCCAGTAAGGTCCATAAAATATGGTCTTGAGATTCTTGGCCCCACTCTTCTTCAGAGATGACTATATGTAAGGTTGGAGTCTTGAGAAAACCAAATCCCCAACCTCAGAGTTATGCTCTATCCTGTGCCTATCTGCACTCATCTTATGCTAAATATGTGTTGTCTATAGGTTCTCTTTTAGCAATTTGAGAATCTTCTAACCCTCTGTGATCCAATCCTTCGCCTTGGGAGCTCTTCTCTCCCTGAAAACCAATTCTATCAAAGTGGGAGCATCATTCCTATACAATGCTTGGAAGGGTGTCATACCAATGGACATGTGGAAAGTGGTGTTGTAAAAATGCTCCCCTAAATGTGGCCACCTGACCCATATTTTATGTTGTCCACCCACATAGTTCCTCAAATACCCTTCAACCCACTTATTGACGATCTCGGTCTACCCATATGTTTGAGCATGATAGTTGGTGTTGAGTGTCATCTTTGTCCCCACCAATCTAAATAACTTCCTCCAAAATGTCCCAATAAACTGATGGTCCCTATCATTGATGATGTTCCTCAGCATCCCATGAAGTCTAAAGACCTCTCTGACGAATAACTCGGCTACCTGAAATATGTTCTATTATGTCAGTATGGAATAGAAGTGAGAAAACTTGGTTAATATTTTGACCACTACATAGATGCAATCCTTTCCGTAGACCTTGGGTAGGCCTGTAATGAAGTCCATCAATATGCTCTCCTATTTCTTCTCTGGAATGGGAAGTGGCTGAAGAAGCCCTGCTAGAAGCGTATGATCTGACTTATTTTTCTGAAAAGTCACACACTTATTGATGTACCGCATAATGTCCTATTTGAGGTCCTTCCATGAGAACCTCTCCCTAATCTTCCTGTAGGTTTTGAAAAACCCATGATGGCCTACTAGTGGTGAATCATGAACTACTACGAGGATCTTCTTCTTGAGCCCTGAATTCAATACTAATTAGACTCTGTCCTTGTAGAATATGACATTGTCAACGACCCTGTACCTGTCATCATGAATCTATCCATCAAGTACCTCACAAGCTAACTTGTTCTTGGAATATTCCACTAACAAGTGGGATTTCCAATATACTAAAATATCCATCAGAGAACATGTCGCAGGTCTCCTAGATAATGAATTGGCCACATTTTTCTTCTTCCTCTTGACATACTCTATGTCGAAGTTGAATGCATGTACCTTTGTCACCCATTTCTGTTGGTGCTCATTGAGGTCCTTTTGCTCAAGGAAATACTTCAAGTTGTTGTGATATTTTTTGACCACGAATTTGTTTCCCACCAAATATTGTTTGAATTTGGTGAAGCCATGCATGATTGCCAACATTTCCTTGTCATAAATGGAGTACAACCTCTTGGGTTGACTGAGATTCCTTATCTCAAATACATTGGGGTGACCTCCCTGCATCAAAACTACCCTAATACCATCACTAAATGCATCACACTCTAGTACAAATGGTAAAGTGAAGTCTAGTAATGCTAACATTGGACATGTTCCCATGACTTCCTTCATGTGATCAAAGGATTTATGTGATTCATCGGTCTAGATAAAATCCCCATGCTTGGTGAGATCCTTCATTGGTTCTCCAAGTTGAGAAAAACCCATGACAAACCACTTGTAATAGTTTCATAGCCCAAAGAATCTCCTCAACTCTGTCACATTCCTAGGCGTTGGCCAATCCAAAATGGCCATGATCTTCTCCTGGTGTACTTGTACCCCATGTGCATTGATGATGTGGCCCAAGTAAGGTAGCTCTGTCATACTGAACTCACACTTGTACTCTTTTGCGTATAGTGATTGTGCCTCCATGATCCTCAATATTTGATACAAGTTTCTCATATTCTCCTGCCATGTATTGATGTAGACCAAGATGTCATCGAAGAAAACCAAGACTGATTTCCTCAACTGATCCCTGAATATGTGGTTCATGCCATACTAAAATGTAGTCGATGCATTGGTTAGCCCAAATGACATAACTAGAATCTCGAAATGACCAAAGTGACATCGAAATGTTGTATTCTCTATGTCCTGCTCTCAGATGTTGATATGATGATACCCAGAGCATAGATCAATCTTTGAGAAGAAAACTTCCCCATGCAATTCATCCATCAACTCGTCAATGTAAGGGATAGGATATCGGTTCTTGATGATTTTATTATTCAAGGCCCAATAATCAATGCACATCCTCATGGTACCATCCTTCTTCAGGACCAAAACAACTGAAGAAACAAATGGACTGTTGCTAGGTCTGATGTGTCCCATCGCTAGTAATTCCTTAATTGCTTTCTCTATTTCATCCTTGAACCTCCTACGATGATGATAAGGTGGTGTGATCATAGGTTTGGCCCCCTCCTCCAACTAAATGGTGTGGTCAAACCCCCTGTCAGGTGGTCTCCCTGGTGGAATCAAACCAAAACCCTGTTGATGTCATCCCAACAAGTTCTTGATCTCTGTGAGATACTGTTGTCGACCCTATGAATCATTCCACGTAGTGGTCAAGCCCTCTACGACATATGCTACCTCCCCATGTTTGAATATCGTCTCCATCCTCTTGGCTGAAACTATCCTGGGTGATCCTCTTGACATGCCCCTCAGAACAACCCTCTTCCCATCACTGTCTCTGAACCCCATCTCCAATTGGTAGTTGGTGGTGATTTTTCCCAATGTGACCATCCACTAGACTCCTAATAACACATCTGTGTCAGATAGGTCAACCACATAAAATGTGTCTCTCACTTTGTTGTTGTCTAACTTTATCTCCAAGTCTGTAACTCTTTCTAGACACTCTGTTGTATGGTCATCTTCTACTGCAACATCAAACCCCTCAAATTCCTTTGTCTGAAGTGCCTGTATCAATACCAATGAAGCATCATTGAATTTTTGGATGGCCCCACCATTTATCATGGATATTTCCCGTTGTCCCTGAATAGTCCCTCTAATCTGGATGGTATCATATCTAGGAACACTAGAAAGGGTTTCTATGACTCCTCCCTTTGCTGGTTTTCGTTTGTTAGCCTACTCATGAGGTTGTGGAACTATCAGTGGGTGGGTCCTTTCTAGTGTTGGTGGTCTATAGGGAGGTTTCTCCTCTACCTGTGTTGGCTCCTCCTATGAGCTAGTGGATCCATTTTCATGTTCCTCCTCCTCACTGTCCTCATTTTCTGCTGCCACCTCAATATAATGAATCTCTCCCTTGCCCATGCACCTGTGGCCTGGGACCCAAGGGTCTTTGCAGGTGAAGCAAATATTCTTCCTCATAAGATCTCACCTCGTCTCATCATCCATCTTCTCCTTACCCTTCGATTCTCTATGGAATGTCTTTGTGTCTCGGTACCTCTGTGGTATGAAGGGTTTGGAAAAGGGTTTAGTCTTTGATGTTGAGTCTGCCAAATATAAAGTGCATAAGATGGCATCCTGCAAGGTGTAAGGGTTGTATACCTTCACCGATCCTCTCAAGGGTTCTGTGAGACCCTCTGTGAATAACATTATCAAACTAGGCTCATATGTATCTGTCACTACCACTTCCACCACTAATACTCTATGATGAATGCCTTTGTTGTGCTAGTTTGTCTCTATTGGGCTAGATCCCTGAAATGAATCTTTGGATCCCTCCTGTCAAACTTGCCCATGAGTCTCTTTGTGAACTCCTTTTAGGAGGTGATGTGACAGTGTCCCATCGTCACTAGTCCATGATACCACCATTCGTGTGCCTCACCCTCCAAGTGTAGGGTAGTGAAACTGATGGCTTCTATATCGGTCATATGGTTGAGCTTGTAGTATGCGTCTAAATTTTGTACCCAAACTCTGGCTATGCATTTGGATGATCCATCAAAAGAAGGTATAGTGAGTCTACCAACTTTCCAAATGAAATCAATGTTATGTCTGTGTTGTTTCTGCTATCCTCCTCTCTGAGGCTCTCTGGGGCAGTTCCTGAGTCTTAGTCCACAATACTTGACCAGGGTCATGTCTTGATGGAAGTCATGGCCTAATGATGCATATTTCCTCTTGTACTCCGAAATGTCCTCCGCCTGAGTGGGCAACCTCTATGTTATCAGCTATTGTGTTTTTGTTGGGGTTTCCCTCTGGAAACTAGGGAACAATACCTTAGAAATCCTACTTGAAGAGGTGTATGTGCGAGTAGGTGATTGGGGTCTACTGCCTTCCCCTAAGTTTTCTTGTGCTACATGTGGGGCTTGTGTGCCCAATATAGGCAATCTATCAGCCATCTGTGCCAAAGACTGAGTCATTTCTTGCTGACTGACTACCAGATTGTTGAGTACTTGCATGAAGGTTGCCTCTAGCTCCATGGGGGCCTTACCACTGCCTTATGGTCTCTCATATATGTCTCCTAACATCCTCTCTACCTCATTATCAGCCTCATGCTCTACCCTTCTTTCTGATTCACTGTGAACCTCTTCCTCTTCCTCTAATTTGGGAGGAAAAGGGGGAAAATTAGATCTAGGTCTTTCCTCCTTGAGTCTATTGTAAGTGAAATATGCATCACCTATGTGCTCATGGCCCCTTGGGTCCTATGTTTCACTCATCATCTTTAGTCACAGGCTGACACGACTAAAGCTCTGATACCATTGTAATATCCCAGATCTAGCTAGTCTAGGAATCTCTGCTAATAGGTGTTTATGATTAATAGTTTGCAACGTATAAATTAAAATACAAATAACAATTAGGACAAAAGACTGCAAAGCTTATATTATAATATCTCTGCGGAGTACAAATGTCGAATGCATCTGAATAAAATGAATCACTTGGCTAGATCAATGGCAAAATGATCTTAGCTGGAATACAATAAGCAAACTAAATGATGATATCTGATAATACATTAACACTGCAGGATCAATGGATGATTTGGAGCTATGGCAACTCACACAGTAACTGTTGCAAGTCTGGAAAGTTTTACCTAATGTATAGATCTCTTGGATCAACCTAGAAAATGTCCCAAAGAGTGCACCATGTTGTCCCTCTCAGACATGGTCATTTTTCGGCCCCTCTGCTGGTGTTTCTGGACCTTGGATGGATTCCCCTAGGGGAATGCACCCCTCTGCTACAGGAAAAATGCGCCCTAGTGATTCCACCATCACAATCAGTTGATATGTGTGTTAAACTGATCGCCTTGGCCTACTATGAAATCAATCAGAAGGGTTTCCCTGGATCTGATATGATGATCGCTCGGGAACCCCAAATGTGTCCTCCCCAAGTGTTGCACTCCCAATGTGTGGAAAATTCACCCCATATGATTCCTGCATTAGGATCTCACCAGAAACCAGGCAAAATATGCACCTAGCCTTCCTCTCAACTAGGTCATAGGGGAATCTCTGAACTTTCCTTGAATGAAATCGATCCACTAAACCTCCTCAGAAGTTGTGCCCTCTCTCTGAACAAGTGCACCCCTTGGATGGAGTGACCTCTAGTAACCTTGTTTACCCCATTCTGGCCCTAGCTATAGTCTAATGGGGATGTTTAGACCATTAATCCTCCTCTCTAGAGCTCCTATTTAGAAAGGGACATTACATCATGTCTAGTACTTCAAGGCTTCACCTCCACAATCATTTATTTGCAATCTAAACAATAATACATTTACATTGTTACCATGCCATAGCATGGTGATCAGAATTAATGATTAATTACAAGTTGGGGGAAACAAGGGTGTTATAGTATGGAAGGTTATTTGTGATTTAATTCATTGGATACTATATGGTCAGTATCACGTAAAATATTTACCACAACCGCAATTCCATCCCAATGCATTCCTTTTAAGTTGTCTTCGACGTATATTGAAACAAAGATGTTGAAACTTCAGAAGCAAATCATCCACTGCACTGTTAAGCCAAATATCCTTTATAAATTTGGGTTTCATATGTTGTGGATATACGGTTTCGAATACCTATGATACTCCTCGAAAATTGATAGCGCTCGATGACAGGTCTACTTTCTCTGAAGTAGTTTTGTGCTTTTTAATTATTGCATTCTCCTTATCATAAACACAACACCAAGCTCCATGCTCTGAAATGCAAATACATAATTTGTACGACAAAGAAGTGTTTCAATTACAGTGAGTGATCAGATCCCTTTGAAACTGAGACATAGAATTCACTCAAATAGTGTATCTTGCTTGAGGAAAAAGGCGATGACCAGACATCTTTGGAATTTCACCATTGAGTCTTTGATTAGTGAAAAGGAAAATTGTGAACATCAATGACACACCATACTCCAATTGTGTGATTCTCACCAAGATTCTTTCCTTCATATTCCACACGCTTACCATTGAGTCTTTGATCAGTGAAAGGAAAATTGTGAACAACAATGACACACCATACTCCAATTGTGTGATTCTCACTAAGATTATTTCCTTCATCTTTCACATGCTAAGAGGTGGGCTCACCTTTTCTTCAACAATAAATGAATACAACTGGTTATGATGCAATATACAATTAGGGTTTTTGGACCCTAATTTGCTTTTGGAAATTACACTCTCCACAATTGCAGTGTGTAGGGTTTTCATTGTTTATGATTTTTGGCATATTCTGATCAGAATATGCATCATCTCAAATACCAATACATTTACATGAGTCTTGACACTGGTTACGTTGATTTTACATGGTGATATTCATGAATAACCTTGGCATTTGGGAGTTTCTCTCCCTCTTAGAAATTTGAAGAGGTAAATGAAAGAGGAAAAACAAGGATATGCCATGCAAATGGTTCTTCATAATTACTAGACTACATACCACTCCTTGACATGGGAAGTAGTAAAATGCAACGACTGGCCACGTACTAGAGGTAAATGTGAATCCGAAGAGGTAAATGTTAAAATTGAATTAATCTTATTTGGATTTGCTAAATTAAGTTTGGTGGTAATTCATACTTAGCATAGTAACTTGTTAATCATGTTATGTAAAAATGAAAACGTAAACATGATGAATGGACGAATTCATAAGTGCAAGGGAGTTAATGATGGCAATGCCATTCATTGATTTGAATGTAAGACGAAGAATATGCCACCATCTTTACTTTCTAACCATCAGATCAGATTTTGTAATTAAAAGGTGGATTAATCCATCGATTCCAATAATAAGGCGCCTATCAACATAATTATTAAGGTCATCAATCCATTTATGTTGGCCCTATGGATATAAAATATTGTTTTCTGGATGAGGAACCCACCATGCCTCCTCTTTCTCTTTCACATTCTCATGCAAAAAACAAGTATATGTCATGTTGTTCTTGCCTCATAATCATCATCCTCATGGGTGTAAACAACTTTGTTAATATGCACCGAAGCCTTTCCATGCGACTTATATCCCCTAAAAGTTATGATCTAGTTATTGTTATATATTTATCATATCACAAATAAATTGAAAGGATTGTGCTACAGACCAAGGCATAGAAATGCTCAACAACAATTTTCTATAATCGGTGGTATACACTTTCCTTACTCTAAAGTCGAGGAAATATGGGAATTTTGCATGGAAGAGTTAGGAGATGCCTGTAAATGAGTAGTGAAGGAGAGAATTGTGAATATCAATCTCCATTCTCTTATTAGTCCCTGCCATAGGCGTAGAGGGACTATAGCGATTGATAAATCGTTGACCTGGTATTAGATTGTGCATTGACCATAAATATTTCCATATTGTCTATTGTTGGAATAAGGGAAGTGAATTCATCAATTTTAATATAATAAAAAGTATCATGTTTTTCAAGATCTGATTGGAAAAGGGATTGGAGGTCTTATTGCAGCCTTCGTTATTCCCAATGTTAAATATCTTGACCTGTCCAAAGTATTTGGTAGTATATGGTCTTTTTGAATTATATATTTTATTATGCATTGGTCGACAGTGGATTAATGCTAGCATTAGTTCGAATGTCTCCCTTAGCATTTTTTGTTGGGTAGAATACATTCTCTACCATATTACTATGTCTGATTTTTTCTTTATTGTTGCATGCTTCGAGAGAACAAGTTTTCCACGCTGCATATTTTCTTAAATGCTTGCATAGGCCTACGCCCTTCGACGGTCCTGACAGTCTTGACTGTTTACCTAAAAACTCTGGCAGTGTTAAATGATTATTGTACAAATGGGTTGCAATACAGTTTCATCCATGGTCGACATCGCTGCTCGAGTGTTCGATCCTTGTTTGGTGCTTCATTCCATGGTTATGGTTCTTGTTTGATTCAAATTTGCAAAGTTGAGGTCCTGCAATTGCAGTTAGAGCTCCTCGTGGTTCTTCACTAGTTTGTTGTTTTTAAAATTTGCATGTTGTTGGAGCTGTTGTTGTAGTTTGCAGTTTTTGGGGTTGAGCTCTTGTCGTCCTTTGTTGATGGGTAAGTTTCCCTGTTGTTGTTGTTTTTCAATGGTGGCAGTCCCACCATCTTTGTCTATGCTCTTAGTTTTTGTTCCTGGAAAGAATGTGTATTGCAATGCAGAGGGCTTTACGAAAAGTAGTTGGGAGCCATCAGAAGAGGGAACCATCAGGCGGGGTCTGTATGCAGGGTATGCTTTCATCCTGTGGGTGAGAACACTACGTATACCTATTCTATTTCTACTGAGTAAAGTTATTGTTTTATTTATTTATCTGTTTTCTTCTCGTCTGCTATGGGGACTAGGGGGGATTGAAGTTGAGAAGAAGAAGGTTCAAATATACATACGGGAATTGGTGCCCTACTTTGTTTTTTTTTTCTATTTTTCTACCTTTTATTTTTTTCTCCTACTTTTCTCTATTTTCATAGAAAGTGAAACTATGTAGAAAATAGCTTCAAAGTGACATTTGAAGAGATGAATAAGGTAATAGATGTTGAGTCATACAAAATAGTTGCACAGTCCATTGTACATGACAGCATTGACATCATTTTTCATAGCAATGCGCTTTTTAGATTGAATGCATTCTCGTATACTATTGGGGTTTGCCTTTTTTATACATTCCAAGTTCTATTTCATTTCCGCTATTCGTTGACCGAGCTGTGCAATGGATTGATAGATTATTTCTTGACTTGTTTTAAAAATGGCGATGTCGAGGCTTTGCAATCCTATGAATACAAACTGGAATATGATTTTCTTCAGTAGTTGCATGGAATACAATATGTCACTACATATTTTTCAAAAATGCAGTTGTCTGCATCTCCAATTCTACCTCCACATGAGAGAGGACTTTGGGGAGATACATTTTGTATATGACGGCTGTCTAACTGGCTAAATATATTAGTTTCCATTTGGTCATTGACAAGAAAAACAAGATATCTACTATTCAATAAAATTGCATCTGACAATACATATTGCATCCTGTTCCATGATGCCAATGCCCTCAATGGCCATTATCAACCACTGGTGTACAAAAAAATGCCCATATGCAATATAGAAGGTCCTCATAACTACTTGTCCATTATTTGCAAAGACCTTCAATCACAATGCAAAGGGATTTTGCATGGCCTAGATTGCCATGGTTTACAGCTAGAAACAAACATTGTGTCTAGTTGTGGAGATAGTCTGTTCAATGCAATTTATTGTTTGGTACTAGCAGAATTCGATGTTCAATTGCTGCGAATTTACACTATACAGTCCTTTTGCAATGCAATTATAGGCGGCAACCAACAGGCTTTTACATGCTTGTATCAACACCTTTGCCCATATCTCGTAGAAAATATGCCAGTAGTTGGAAGTTGGTAGGAATACCTTGTGAACATGGCACTTCCATATGAAAAAGGGTGTATGGAGGGTTGCAGATTCTGTTTGTAATGGTTGTCTTTCATATTCAGGGTTAATATCCAGGTGTGGTTGCCCTTTCTAGATGCCACTGTCCATTCCTGGGTTACTGATTTAAATTGCGATCGAACAATTGAAATCCTTTCGTTGAAAATAGATACAACACATATCCATCATGGACCTTTGCTTGCACATATCAGTTGTTCAAGGTTGATTGTCCATGCCACCCAAACAACATCGAATTTTCATACACATGGAATGTTTTTTTGTGAAAATGAAAGTCCTCCCAGTTGCGATATGGGCAGATAGGTCTTGAACAAAAAAAACATCTGTAAAATTCATGATAGTTGTGATGAGGCCATAGACTGCTTAGACAAAAAATGTAGAGTAAGTTAGCACAATTTGAAAGAAAGTATTTGTCAAATTCCCCCGACTTCTGATAAGGTCATAGAGGCCTTGAACAAAAAACGTAAAGTAGTTTCTCACAAACTGGGTGAAAGTGAAATTCATCCCAGTTTCCACCAGCTCATCCTACCCTTAGGCAATGAACGTAGAATAAGTTACCACAACTTGAAAAACGTGATGTGCGAGAGAAAAAATACATTGCTACACTTCCTTTTAGAGAGAAACTCACATATCACAATGTAAAGAAATTTGTTCATGCAGAACAAAGCATAAATAGGTGTGATTTCATATCCCAGAATGGTGATGCAACTATATGACTTTGTGATTCACAAGCAACGCCATGCAGTAGTAGTAATGAAAACAAGGAAACAATTTCTACGAATACTTCCCTGTGAAAGAAAAATACAAGACAAAACTACATGAAACAAATGAAAGACACTTCTTCCATTGCATGTGCAATTTGTGAACAATTGAATTTTTCAAAAAACAGTAAGTCTTTCACACCTGATTTGCAAGCAGAATACCTCTACTTGACAGCCCAGGATAAAACATTTTCCAGTGTGAAAGTTTGTCTTCCATGCAAACGATCGCTTGAAAATGGAAAACTGCCACAGTTTGTAACCTCTGATCGAATAAGATGTAATACAACACTAGCAGATGTAAGTGCACTTACGGAACTTGAGGATAGACTTTTGTCTCTGTGAATTGCATTTGCTCAAATCAGACCTTAGGGCTATAAACAACCCCAAATGGGCTTAACAAGATCAATTATTAATATGTCTGTTGAACTAGATGTTGTGCAAAAAGCGTTGCCACAATATATTAACAATACAATTACAATCGATGTGGCTCTTAAAAGATGCTTGTGCTACAAAAATGCCTATAAGACAGGCAAAGTGCATGTGTATGCTATTATAAAAGCATTAAAGGAATTATGTTCCAGAGTCCTATACAAAGCAGATAACATTTGTATAAATGCCAACTGGAACAGTGTTCTCACAAAAGAACATGGCAACTCTGCAGATACTCTTGAAAATCCTAGTGATTTTGATGCAAGTGATGAATTAGACAATGAAACATCTGTTGAAACATTGGTGCATGGATTCACTGATTCACAATGCATTCATGACTTACAAGACAAAATTGTCAAAATTGCACCTGTCGAGGGACATCGTCCACTTGGAATATTCAAGGACAAATTCACTGAGGAAATGAACTTTCCAACACTCTTCTATGGAGATCCACGTGGCACTGATATTACAAAACGATTCAATTATCATAAAATAGTTCGATGGGAGATGCTACATTCAAGCGGTTGCTTCTCCTGTCACATAACAAATTTGTTTTTCAAGACAATGCGCATAATAATAGAGCAAGTTTTGTCCTGCATGTAGGTCCGAATAAGAAAAGGTCAGTTACAAGGAAGAAAGTTGTTCGCGAAGGATGTGAAGTAAAAAGTTAACCTAGAAAAAATTCAAAATTTTTATATTGGATACATAGATTTCAAAAACATCTGCCCCTCTCCTAACTATTTGCGAGAAAACAAAAAAACTACTTTTGCAATGATCCGACAATTAGGCCCGCCAACTTTTTTCGGCACATTTACTAGTATAGAGAACTATTGGGATCCATTGGTGGCTGCAGTATTTGACCTGCATAAGAACAAGAAATGTAAAAAAGAAATCAATACACTGGAAAATAGAGATATTGACTACCTCATAAGAAAATACCCAATGACATGTACTCGCTACTATAGACATAGAATAAATGCTTTGAGACAATTGATATGCCATGATGAAACATTTTTCAAAAAAATATCGGACTACTTTTTTGTCACTGAATTCTAGAATAGGGGAAATGAACATGACCACGCACTATTGTGGATAGAGGATGTACTAGTGTATGGAGACGATAACAATTCAGAGATCGAGCAATTTGTGGATAAATACATAACATGCAACACAGATCATTTGGATCCAGAACTTGCGAAAGTCCATAGACATTACCATACAAGAAGTTGTAGAAAATGAAAAAACTCACATTGCAGATACAACTTTCCCCTGTAGCCAATGAGAGCTACAAGAATCATAGAGCCAGTTAGTGTAGAGAAAAATGTTGTTGTTGAGAAATCTAAATCCTTGTTTGCATTTCTAGAAGAAGGGGGATTTGATGAAATGATGAGCTTTGATGCCTTCTTGACACAGGTAAATCTTTTAGAAGATGAGTACATCCAAGCCATACAATGTACGCTTAGGCAACCAACACTTTTCCTTAAACAAAAACTCTCCCATATTTGGAACAACAGTTTCTCCAAGGATATGCTAGTAATGTGGAAAGAAAATACATATGCACAGTACGTGCTGAATGCATATGTTGCAGCATCATATTATACCTCATATATGACGAAGATTGACAAATCTATTTCAAGTGCATTCAGAAAAATACACAAAGAACATGAAAAAAGTCATATTGATGCCATACAAATGATACACACACTTGGCAATACATAACAAATGTCTGCTCAGCAAGCAGTTCACATTTCACTTTCCTTGCCCCTCACTTGTAGTTCAAGAAAATGTGTCTTCATAAACACATCTCCACTTGAAAATTACACATTTGTCCTTAAACCATCGGTTTTGCAGCAACAAGAGCCTAACAATTTAGAGGACATGGTATGTCTCTCTATTATTGATTATTACGTCCAGCGTCCATCTCCTATTAGGCATATCTTCTTAGTAGAATTCATATCGCATTACAAAACAATGGTGCACCCATATCAAAAATAAAAAAAAAACCCTCTGTCATACGATTTGTCAAATACAACAAACATTGTGACTATGAAAACTATTGTCGATAAAAACTGTGGTTGTACGTTCCGTTCGATGAAAATGAAGAGACATTAATGCATAACTTTTGTATATGGGAGGTTGTGTATTTTGCGTCTGAGACTATGGTGCACATAAAGGAAGCTAGATTTAACTACAATGCTAATCCAACATGGGGTGATCTAGAGGTTGCACTTAATGACCTAGAAAACCTCGGCAATCATGATGACACATTCAGAGACCCAGAAACTACCAGAACTACTTTCGAGTCCTATGACTTACAAGGAGATATGCCTCATCCTCTAGCGGCTGGAAGTGAAAAACGTATCAATCTTGGTTTTCAAGTTACAAAACATCCTTTCCTAATTGAAAATAATGAATACCACAAAATAAGACGTCTGTTGGATCGTGAAAAACAAACAATTGTAAAGGATATTACTCTTAAAAAATGTTTAAACACAAACAATCCTGTGCACGTGTTCCTTACAGGCGGAGTAGGAACAAGCAAGACATTCACAGCAAAAGCGTTGTTCCAAATGATTATACGAATCTATGATTCAAACAATTCCTCTGATCCTATGAAACCAAAGGGCCTAATAGTTGCATACACAAGAAAAGCTACATACAATGTTGGTGGAACAACAATCCACTCTGCATTTTTAATGCCTTTTAACAAGTCACAGTTTCTTCCACTTAGCAACGAAATGTTGGATACATTATCTAAGCTTTATGAGGAACTCCAACTTGTCTTTATAGATGAAGCATCTTTGATTGGGAGTCGGTTCTTGTATTCCATTGACAACCAATTAAGAAGCATAAAACATGTGCAGACAAAATACTTTGGAAACATTGACATGATATTCTATGGGGATCTTTACCAGGCACAACCCATCCAAGATTCTTTGATATTTGAACAACCCACGGTCTACATGGAAACAGTCACCCATGACTTCTGGAGAGACAATATTAAATTCTTTGAGTTGCATACTACAATGCGCCAAATAGATGAAACATTCATTGCAATTCTGAATAGAATGTGCACCAACAACCAAACACATGATGACTTGACCCATATCAATTTGAGATGCTTACGACCTGCAACAATAGACCCAACATTCCCTTACCTGTTCTACATAAATAATGATGTTTCAAACCATAAAATGCACATGCTCTCCGTAATGTCTGGCGATGATATCATCATCAATTCCATTGACGTAGAAGAAGACAACCATGGAAATGTGCCACGGCATGAACATTCAGTCACTTTACCTTTGCAACTTGTCCTCAAATTAGAAATGTTGGTTGAAATATATGCCTGCAACTATGACTCACATGATGGCTTGGTGAATGGTGCAGATGGAATACTGAAAGGCTATACCAAGATAGAAAACGTTGATGTCCTTTGGATTAAGTTCCATGAACCACATATAGGCAAGCGACAAGCAAACAAGTTCTCTTATCTATATAATTCAAATACTGGAAGCGATTGGACACCTATTTTGTGAATATCAAAGCCAGTATACACATCAACAAAGACAGGTTAACTGAAGATTCGAAAATAGTTTCCAATTAAACTTGCATGTGCATGTACAGTCCATAGATCACAAGGACTAACACTTGATAAAGTTGCTTTTCAGCCTGTTGGAATTCGGATACATGGACTTGTCTACACAACACTGTCCTGTGTTAAAAGCAAAGATTCCTTGTATTTATTAAGTCCTCTCAAAAAAGATAACTTCAAAGTGAAACAGAAAGTTGATATTGAAATGGAACGACTAAGGACCACCTCAAAATGGAAACTGTATTATGATTACCAATCCATATAAACAAATTCATCTGTATCGATTATCTTGCTTAACACATGCAACTTAAATGCACACATGGATGATATACTGAATGATTATGATATAATGCAATCTGATATTCTGTTCTTGCAAGAAAAACACATGGCATTATGCACGCAAAACAAACAATTCCCAAATCACAATTACATATCAAGTTACATTACACATGGGGTCGTGATACTGGTGAAAAAATATCTATCAATTTTGGACCATATAGATATCGAAGAAAACAATGTTGAGCTAGTGCTTGCAATTTTTTTTTCTTATGAAATAGAAGTTGCAATACTGAATCTGTATGTTGCTCCCCATGCAACATTATCCAACATAGTACATGTTATTTCCAATGCATTGACCCATTTCCATCTGAACGGACCCATTGTACTTGTAGGAGACTTCAATATCGATATGCTACAAAATACTGGCAGAACAAAAGAATTGGAAAACTATATGTGCAAATACAATCTCCACTTTCTTATGAATAACATAGTCCATCTGCAAAATGCACTAATTGACCATGTCTGGTGCAATGTGACCATTCCTCAATAAAATATGTTTGTCTTAGACACATATTGGTCTGATCACGATACAATTGGTATTGCACTTGAATTATGACATATACATCAAAGTTATTGCAAACTCATATTTGTATGTTTCAAATCATATCTGTATCTCTAATTTGTACACACATCACTCTAGACAGTGTTCTACTCAAACTATAAAATTTACATTGTGCAGAAAAAAAGAAAAAAGGTACATCCTCCCAAAAACTATTTCTGACTCTATTCAACATATTCTATTTTTTTTTTGTATATGTACATAGTAGTTTCCTTTTTCTTAACATCTAAACTTATGTTCATATCCGTTTTTCTTTGTACTTTTCTTCATAGAAACAGACATGAAAAGCAGAGGACACAAAGAACTCCTACCCACACACGTAGACCAAACCATGCAAAGGTGCACCCTTTTCCTGCCCGTGTTCCACAGTAAACAGTTTTTCGTTTAGTTTCTCTATTTTTGTCAAACTTATTTGCAGCTATGTTTTTTTTTTTTTTGCGCATAGAGGCAACTACCCTACACATCCTCTATCCAACAGATGCAATGTTGGGCTGGCCACCCCACAAGTCCACTTGTGAATTTCTATATCGCCCAACAATAACGGTGTTTTGCAGGACATGAAACATTAGCGACATATTGTGCAGCTCGCAATTGCACGATCCAAATAATGGCTTCTAAAATCTCAACCACCCCGCAAGTCCACCTGTCAAATTGTATATCGTGGAACTGTATGTGCTATTTGTAGAACACGGAACAATAGAAGGATTTATTTTGACCCCTCCCGCCTGAGAACCTGCAAGTATGGAATGTGATATGGGTACATGGTATATAAAATCTGATGACAATACTTAATAAAGGTAGATATATAATTTTGCCTCGTTTCTACACAAACCAGTCTGGTAACCACAGAGTTGGTGTTGCACATGAATTATGAAATATTCACTAGGAGTCGAACAGAGCCAAGTCCACGATCCAAATAAGTGGCTAAGTATGGAATAAGGGATCTGTGCATATTTGATATTTATTTCTCATTTTTGGGATCCCGCTAGGCCTGGAGTAGAATGTTGAGCTGGCCAAAACACAAACCCACTTGCCAAATTATTTTCATAAGCTATTTGTAAGTAACCTAGCAATAGAGCCCCATTTTTTACCCCGCCAACCCGAGAACCCACGATCCAAAAACTATCAATTGTCTATAAAATATAAGCCAACCCATAGGTCCCATTGTCTATTTGTATATCGCAGAACTGTGTGTGTTATTTGTAGAACACCAAACAATAGAGGCATTTTTTTGAGCCCGCCCGTCAAAGAACCCGCCATCCCGAAAGTGGCAAAGTATGGAATGACATTCATACATTGCTTCGCTGAGAAATTCTGACTCATGTAGCCTCAGCATTGTAAACTCATCAGTTTCATTATGCACTTTCACACTTGGCCATTCCTTCCTTGCTTTTTCTTCCTCGTGCTCGTCACCTTCACATATCTGCATAATAAGAAATAGTGTTTATATGTGTGTGTGTGTGTGTGTGTGTCTTCTTTCTACATATTTAATGCTAGCAGGGCATCGTGCAGGCACCGTCTAAGCTGTCATTGATGCACACAAGGCTCAAGAAGTTTTTCCATCAATGCAATTTATTCAAAGCCTTTTCTTATCCCTTCCCAGTCTTAATTTCAAATGCCATGGAATGTCATTCACATGCCACTAGCTTGCTTCTTTCTGGAAACCTTTAATCTCTTCCAAGTCTTAATTTGAAATACCATGGAATGTCATTCGCACGTCGCCACCTTGGTTCATTCATGAAACCTTCACTCCTTAAATGTTCTTCGTCGTAACTACCACCTTCGCACTTCTAAGTATGCAATAATTAAGCTTTACTTCTAACAGGTCATCATACAACATGCATAGATATTTTCATTAATGAGGACATTTTCCATTTGCACGCATGGAAGCAATGTTTCCGGGGGATTATATTGTCCCCTCCAGTTATTCATTTCAGGCAACATCTGGAGCAAATCAACGTTTCGACAAAGTAATAGCACCAAATATACAACAGTTTTGTATAAATATAGTGAACATCTTCCTCACGACCTTCCCATGTAGAATAAGGGAAAAATAATTGCAGGGGAGGTAGAGAAGCACAAAACTTACAGTGAAAACATTGATCTTGATGCTGATCTAGAAAGCATACTCTACAACCTTGATCAACACGCAGACGAAATTAAGCCTACCTGCTCAATGGACATGGTTGATACCCTAATGTTTTAAGAAGATGAATCCTTAGTATTCCAGAATGTTGTTTTCGAATCCAAATCAAAAAAATTAATCATTGAAAAAAAATATTTAAATAATAACCAAAGATTACATCGTTCAGAACTTGACCTTGCCAATATGCAGGAGTCCAAAATCTCTTAACTTCACATGGAAACTGGAGATGCTCTTCATGGTTCCATTGGACTCATTGAAGTCGAAAATTCCAGACTAAAGAACCACATTAAGGAATTAGAGGAAGCCTTGTTTCCTATGTCATTGCTTCACATTTCTTTGCGAATAACAATTCCTGCTACTACGTGCACTCCTGCAACAAATCTAAAAAGGTCCTCCAGCTTCCTCACATCCTGTAGAGGATATGTCAAGAAAAATATCAACAAAAGAATGGAAATGATTACGAAGGCCTGGGAAACATCATAGAATATGGATTCCCTGGGGAGAAGGGCACATAACTTTCTCTTACTTTTGCAGACGGATTTAAAAAATGAAGAAAGTTTCTATGTGCACACGGTCATCCCTTTTGATTTTCATGTCAACAACATGGAAGAGACCAGAAGACGACAACATGATCTCCCTTCCAATCAATGACTCACTCAATTAGAAGTATGCTGGAAAGAGAAAGTGAAAAATTTGTAGGTCATCGTCCAGTCATGTGAGCAAGCAATATCAAAGAAAGAAACATTATTGACAAAGCTCACCAAAATAGACTTAGCAGGAAACACAAATGGCTTCGAGGACCCCAGCTTAATCCTCAACTCACTGGCGTCAACCAAGCAAGCTTTCGATGAACAAGTTGATAATTTGAAAGCCTTGTCTTTACAATTTTTTTACAACATTATTGAATATCATGAACAAAAGGTGCACAACTCGCTAGTTCGGTATTCGGTACAGAATGCAAACATCGATGAAACTCCGTGCAAAATTTCAATTGATCTAAGAGAATTAGAAAATTAAGTTTTCAACATTCAAATCTGCAATGACATCAACATCTCCCTTTTGAGAAACTATATTGAAGAGAACTTGAAGTGGGTCATTGCCCAAATCCAACAAGGAAATGCATAGTTCTTTATTTGTCAATTCAGTTATTTCAACTTCTCTGAGTAGAAATCTATAGCCAAAAAATGATCTTATCATTTCTACTTTTAAGGTATTACATTCTACCATTTCCAACTCCTTTCCACAGTCCTATTTCTTGTACATATTTCTGTTATGGTCAACGAGAGCCCCAATCCCAATCTATATGACAAGCACATTTACATTTCCAGGGATATGTAACAAACTATTTATTTTTTCATATACTCCAAATAAAACTATTCTTTTGTCTTCTTATATATTTACGTGTTCCTAGATTTTTATCTTCAGCCATGCTGAATGTGAAGACATTCTCTTTAACTTATCTCAATTCTTTTTTTGTCCTATGCATATTTTCTCCGTCCTGGTTATTTTCAAAATAAAGTATGAAATAAATCACTGACTCAAATTTGAGATATCATCTTTCAGATATATATATATATGTGTGTGTGTGTGTGTGTGTGTGTGTGTGTGTGTTTCTTTAAATTTCCAGGAATATCTAACATGTTTCATTATTTTTTATATAGATGTCATGAAATTGTGTTCGCTACTTTTTTTGTACTCAAATGTTTAGAGAATATGTCATTTGTTGGATCTTTACCACCTGTGCTTCATACTTTTGCCGCAAACACGCTTAAAATTTAAATAGTTCGCAAATCCACTTCTCAATTTGTATATCGCTGAATTGTGGGTGGTATTTTAAAAATTGCATATTTGGTATGTGTAATTTATGCTCTCTAGGAACCTATGATTTGATACATTTCAATTTTGTATCCACTAGCCCCTGTTTTAAAGAAAACTAATTCGAGAATGCTATTTATTTGGTCCTTTTGTCCACTACCCTTTGTAACAGACGTTGCCAGTAGGACATGGAACAACAGAAGCTCCATTTTCAGGTCCCTAGCCCGAGAAACCATGATACAAAAACTGGACGAGTTTTGATTTAGGGTTCCCTCCATGCTCTAATTCGAGAATGCTAGTTTTTTTCCTGCTTTTATGTGTTAGTAAAATTTCATAGAGAGAATGTACACATATTTACGTATTCTCTATGTATATTTTATGGTCTCCATGAACGTATAATTTCATAAATTTCAGTTTCTTGTGTCGATGAGTGCTTGTTTTAAAGAAAACGGTTTCGCGAATGCTATCTATTTGGTCCTTTTGTCGACTGCCCTGTGTACCTATGTAAAGAAAACTAATTCGCGAATGCTAAAATTTTTTAACACAAGCCCCTTAAAATTCAAATAGTCGTCAACTCCAATTGTCAATTTGTATATCGCAGAACTATCGGTGCTATTTGTAGGACATGGACCTGCAATCCAAAAACTGGTCAAGTCAAGAACCCGTTGTTTTAAAGAAACTAATTCGGGAACGTTTTTTTTTTTCATGCTTATGTTAACTAGCCTATGTAACAGACATCAGTACTATGTTTTTTTTCTTTCTTTGTCCACCAACATATGTAAAAAACAAAACTAATTCAGAAATGCTAAACTTGTTTTAATTAATTATAAACGATTTTATTGATATTAAAATAAGTTATTGAGTTTATTATTTCAATTTGCTTATTCGACACAAACCTCTCCAAATTCAAACACTCCACAAGTTTGATTGTCAATATGTATATTTTGGAACTCTACCTGTTATTTGTAGCACAAGGAACAACAAAATCCCACATTTAAGGCCGACAGCCTGATAACCCACCTAATTCCACAACACAATTTTTTTCATGCTTATGTTCACCAACCTATGTAACAGACGTTAATACTATTTTTTTTTCTTTTTTGGTCCACCAGCATATGTAAAAAAGAAAACTGATTTCAGGAATGCTAAACTTGCTTTATTTAATTATAAATTATTTTATCGATACAAAAATAAGTTATTCAGTTTATTATTTCAATTTGCTTATTCGACATGAGTGACTTCAACTTCAAGTAATCTGCAAGTTCAAATGTCAATATGTATATCACTGAACTCTAAGTGCTATTTGTAGACCGCGGAACAACATATGCCCAATTTGCAGCCCGCTAGTCCGACAACCCGCGATCCATAAATTTCAAATAGTTTGCAAAACAACTTCTCAATTTGTATATCGCGGAACTCTCGATGCTATTTGTAGGCAACAGAACAACACAAGAACAATTTTTAGCTCAGAACATAAGTAATGAAGCTTCTGTGCATGCTCTATATATCTACTTCATCAAATCACATATTTTATATTTGTAGGCCACGGAACAACAGAAGCCCGATTTTCAGCCCGCCAGTCCGAGAACCCGCGATCCAAAAATTCAACTATTTTTCAAAACTACTTGTCAATTTGTATATCGCGAAAGTCTAGGTGGTATTTGTAGACCACGGAACAACAGGTCCCCAGCCCAAGAACCCATGATCCAGAAACTAGCTAAGTCAAGAACCCGCTCTTTTTAATAAAACTAATTCTAGAATGCCATTGTTTTCATACTTATGTTCACCACCCTATGTAACAGATGTCAGTACTACTTTTTTTCCTTTTGTGTTCACCAACATATGTAAAAAGGAAAACTTATTTGGGTAACAACAAAAGCCCGATTTTCAGCACGACAACCCCAGAAACCGCGATCCAAAAATTCAAATAATTTGCAGGACCGTTTGTCAATTTGTATATCGCGGAAGCATCCGTGCTATTTGTAGACCACAAAATAACAGAAGCCCAATTTTTAATCCATCACCCCGACAACCTGAAAACCCAAAAAACCATGTCAATTCTGCACCAAACACTTCTCTAGGAACCTAGGTAACATACGTTACTATTTTTTTTTTTGTGTTTTCTATCCACAACCATATGTAAAACATATGTTAAGAATACTATTTTGTATACGATGCCCTTAAAATTATCATAGTCTACAAATCCGGTTGTCACTTTGTATATCGCGAAACTATTTTTTCCACTTTTTTCCCACGTACCCATGTACTTCAACTCCCTTCCTGTTAGAAAAACAGGACCGCGGAGCAATAAAATAAAAGAAATGCAGAAACAAAACATAGAAGACACTCAATACAAGAGAGACACAGATTTACGTGGTTCACCCAGTGTGGGCTACGTCCACCAGAGAAATTGCCAGGTCCTTCCTTTATTATTATCCAACAAATGAAGGGATACAACCTACAACAA
>SNQJ01S0027233.1:76236-93853 GCA_010110895.2 Picea sitchensis | reverse complement strand
GGTGAAGTTGACATGACCAAAAAATGTCCACCAAGTTGGTCGGTGAACTTAGTATACATATAAAAAACATGGATGAATGCCATGATGGGCGAGTCTCTCCCATGCAATAATAAACATGATAAATTTTAGTCACTATTGACTGATACTGACGTGCCCAATTTCAATGTTGTACATATCCATTTCAATAAAAGAATTTGAAAGTAAACTAATAAAAGAGTTTGAAAGTACACTAGGTTTTGAATATTGTAAATTTGGACAGAATTAGAATTGTAATTGTGATGTTTGAAAATAACGTTTTAATAGTTTCTCCAAGGTCAAAATCGGTAGGTAGGACTCACTAACTTGAAATTGAATAATGTTACCTTCTATCTCCAAATAACAATACAATACTGAAATAATGTGAAAAAAGAATTCAATTTGCTAAAAAAAAATGTCATTATAATGTTTGCAAGTTAGGAAAAAAGAGACTACTTTATTTGTGGAGTACTAAGAGAAGAGGATGATTGTATGTCTATGATTGGCTATTATAATTTTCTCTTGAATAATAAGAATATCGATTATCATTACCTCTTGTTTTTTTCTAGCATTGGGTTTCCACATAAATCAGTGTGTCAATTGTGTGATTATTGTTCTCATTTTGTTTCTTGTTTATGCTATGTTTTTGCTCTATTTTACTTTATTTTCCTAACAAGTGGTACCAGAGCAAGTGAGCCAAGTTGAATGAGATTTGGCATGTAAGGATGAGATCCGAGGAGTTCCTTGCACGAGCATTATTTTTTGCCCTAACGCTTCCGGTACTATTGACCAGGAATTTGTTTGGATTTGAACTTGTGATTTCTTAGGAGGAAACACATGTTCTTAACCATTAGGCCCACTCAGGCTGTACAAAGGATTTTAAACATACATACATATATAAAGGATTTTAAACATACATATGAAATATATATCATTTGTTTATTAAATCTTATAATTAATATTTTATATTTTTGAGTGTTTAATCTTGAATGTATATCATTGTTTCTTCATTCTAAAAAGGAGAGTTATTTTATAAGTAGTGGTTTGGGAATTTGTGCTAATCGTCTAGAGTATTGAGTTTGAGGTGGAGAAATTCAACGACAAGAATAATTTTGAGCTATGGAAGTTCAAGATAAGGGATCTTCTTGTGCAACAAGGATTGCAAAAGGATTTGGCAGGCAAGTCAAAGAAACCAACAAACATGACAGATGAGGACTGGGAAGATTTGGATGCAAGAGCCCTCAATACCTTTCGTTTGTTTTTGGTAAATGAAGTGTTCTTGCTAGAGATGAAACAACAATAGGTTTGTTGAACATACTAGAGAGTCTATATATGACAAAGTCCTTGACAAACAAAATCTTCTGGAAGAGGGAGTTGTACAACTTGTGGATGAAAGAAGGTACAAACATTGTTGCTCATTTGAATGTTTTCAATACTCTGATTTATCAATTATCTAGTATGAAAGTAAAGTACAAAGACAAGGACAAGGCAATTACACTATTGTGTTCATTTCCTGAGGCTTGGGATCATTTGGTCACATCTATGTGGTTTAGCACAATATATGCCATTGATTATGACATTGTTGTGAGAGCTCTGTTGTCTAAGGAAATGAGGAGAAGATCCAGTAAATAAACCTCAACAACAAAAGCAATGGTGGTCAGAGATCGATCTATAGAAAGAGGGAAAAATCATAGAGGTACATCAAGGTCTAAGTCAAAAAGAAAGAAGAGTAAGAAGAAATGTTGGTTATGTGGAAAATATGGGCATGTCAAGAAGGATTGTTGGAAAAGACAAAACACATCCAAAGAGGATTCCACAAAAGAAGCAAAGGAAGCTAATTTAGTTTAAACAAGTTCAGGTTCTAGTTCAACTATGGTTGATTAGATATTGTCTATTTGTGATCTTTCACATCAACATCAACATTGGTTGTTAGATTACGGTGTGTCCAGTCATATGTGTCTTCATAGAAATTGGTTCTCAACTTACCAATCTATTGATGATGGTGTTGTTTTTATGGGAAATGATTTTTCTTGTAAAATTGTTGGGGTTGGTAGCGTCCAGATTAAAATGCATGATGGTTCTATAAGAACATTAATAGATGCAAAGCATGTACAAGAACTTAGAAAGAACTTGATATCTTTGGTTGTTCTAGATTCTGATGATTATAGGTGTACAACTCAAGGTGGAGTATTGAAGGTGTCCAAAGGCATCTTAGTAGTCATGAAGAAAAAGAGGATCGGGAACCTTTATCAGCTTGAAGGAAGAACTAAAATAAATAAAGAAGTGGTAGCATCTGAAGGTGCAAGTGACTCTATTTGTTTATGGCATCACCGTTTGGGTCATATGAGTGAGAAATGACTTAAGGTACTGGTTGATCGTAAGTCACTTCCCAGTTTAAAGTTTTTGAATTTGAATTTCTACAAGAATTGTGTTTTTCGGAAAACAGTGTAGACAAAAGTTTAAAACAGTAAGACATATAAGAAAAGGTATCCTTGATTACATTCATTCATATGTTTGGGGACCATCCCCTATGTTTTATTTTGGAGGATCATCATATTTTGTTAATATTGTAGATGATTACTCCATAAAGTTTTCGGTCTATTTACTTAAAAGAAAAGTTGATGTATTTAATACTTTTAAGCAATTCATAGCTTTGGTTGAAAAGAGAATTGACAGGTCAATCAAGTGTTTAAGAACAGACAATGGAGGTGAGTTCACATCTACAAAATTTGAGAACTATTGTAAGGAAGATGGGATCGAAAGACATAAGACCACGATTTATACTCCTCAGTAAAATGGTGTTGTTGAATGCATGAATATGACTCTTCTAAAGAGAGCAAGGAGCATGCTCAGTAATGCCAAATTGCAATAGGAATTGTGGGCAGAAGCAATTCTTACAACTTTCTATATGATAAATCAATCACCATCAACTGCAATAAATTGTAAGGTTCGAAAAGAGGTATGGACAGGTCATTCGTGTGATTTTTCAAATCTGAGAATATTTGGTTGTGGTGCTTATGCTCTTATTTCTAAAAATCAACATTCTAAGTTAGATCATAGATCAAAGAGATACGTCTCTGTTGGTTATGGTGATGGAGTTAAGGGGTACATATTGTGGGACCCTACTTCCCACAAACTCATCATAAGTAGAGATGTACTATTTGATGAATCTTCACTATTAAAATCAGAACTGGTAGATGTTGAACTAAGACAAGAACACATAACACAAGTTCAACAAACTCAGTTGGAAACTCAACCATCTTCAGAAAGGGAGGAGCATCAATAAGTTCCAGAAGAAGATGATGAAGATGCATAAAATATCTAGGAAATTGAGGATATGCCTCAACCATATCTAAGGAGATGTACATTGGTCAAGAATCCTCCTACAAGGTATGATGATTATTTTTCATCCATGGCTTTGATTTCTATTGATGAAGAACCTAGTTGTTATCAAGAAGCAATTAAGGTATCTGAAAGTGGTCAATGGAAAAAATATATGAAAGAATAAATGGATTCCTTAGAGAGGAATAAAACATGGGCCTTGGTATAAATTCCAAAGGATAGGAAGGTTGTCGGTTGCAAGTGGGTATACAAACTAAAAAAGGGTGTTAATGATGAAGTTGAAAGGTATGAAGCAAGACTGATAGAAAAAGGGTATTCTCAAAAGGAAGGTACTGATTTTCATGAAATATTTTCACCAGTTGTGAAGCTTGTTTCAATTTGTGTTGTGTTAGCACTAGTTTATTTACTTGATCTTGAGTTAGAGCAGCTAGATGTTAAAACAATGTTTCTACATGGATATTTGGATGAGGATATATATATGCAAAAACCAAAATGGTTTGTTCAGGTTCGCAATAAGAGGTTTCTTTGTAAACTCAAGAATTCATTGTATGGCCCGAGACAACCTCCCAGGAAATGGTACAAGAAGTTTGATTCCTTCATGGTGAGCCTAAATTTTACAAGAAGTGAATATCATCATTGTGTTTACTTTAAAAAGTTGGAATATGGCATATTCATTATTTTGGTGTTATATGTTGACGATGTGCTTGTGGAAAGAAAAAGTATGGTCGAAATCAATAGGTTAAAGGATCGCATGTGTTGTTCAGATAATCCACAGTTGGTGTCATTTCGTTGTCGACGTTTCGAATTCAAATCAAGATTCATCATCATGAAGGATCTAGGAGCAACAAAACAAATATTGGGCATGGAGATACACAGAGATAGGAAAAATGGTAAGTTGTGGTTATCACAACAGTAGTATGTAGAGAAAATACTTTTAAGATTCGGTATGAATAATGTGAGACACGTACAAATCCCTTTGGATTCCCATTTAAAGGTTTCTTTAGGTTTATGTCCTAGTAATGATGAAGAAAAGGGCTATATGTCTCATGTACCATATGTTAATGCAACATGAAGTTTTATGTATGCGATGGTGAGTACTAGACCAAATATTTCACATACAATTGGTGTTGTCAATAGATACATGGAAAATCCAGGTAAAGAGCATTGGGGAGAAATGAAATGGGTGCTTCACTATCTTAGAGGAAAAAGTAATTATTCTATCACCTATGATGGTTCTAGTGATTCAATTTGCAGTTATGAAGATTCAGATTTTGTCAGTGACTTGGAAAAAAAGAGATCCACTTCAGGATATGTCTTTACTCTTGCAAGAGGACTTGTTAGTTGGATGTCAAAGCTTCAAAATCTAGTTGCTTTATCCAATAATGAGGTAGAATATATGGCTGTTTCAAATACATGCAAGGAGGCAATTTGGTTAAAAGGTTTGTTGGGTGACTTTGGAAGGATGCAGGACAAGGTGAAAGTATTTTGCGATAGTCAAAGTGTTATTCATTTGGCTAGAAATCCATGTTATCACAATAAGATGAAAAACATTTCTATTAAATACCACTTTGTAAGACATGTTGTTGATGAAGGGGGGGTGGATTTGGAAAAGGTCCATACAAAAGTGAATTATGTAGAGATGTTTACAGAACCAATTTTGTTAGAGAATCTGCGATGGTGTTTGGCCTATCTTGGCTTGCAGAAAAGGTGATGAATTAATTTGGGCATGATATATCAGGTAAAATTGTTATCAAGGTGGAGATTTTTGAAAAAATTCTAACCAATTTCTCATGCGATAGCATGAACATGCACATCAACTAAATTTAGAATGTGCATACATGCACTTTTCAGTGAACAATTTGTGTAATTGGTGGATCTTATTATAATCAGTTTGTCTAACTGTTTGAGAGATTCGATATATACAAGCATACCCATAGAGGTGAGGAGTGTGTGAGAAAGACACAATAATGCAGAGTGCAGTGTGAGAGGAGAGGATGGTTGTATGCCTATGATTGTCTATTGTAATTCTCCCTTCAATAATAAAAATATTGATTATCATTGCCCTGTGGTTTTTCCCGCATTGGGTTTTCAAATAAATCACTGTGTCAATTGTGTGATTGTTTTTCTCGGTTTATTTCTTGTTTATGCTCTATTTTTTCTCTGTTTTACTTTCGCTACCTAACATGGTTGAGATATTCTCTAAATAGGTTGTTAGTGTGATAAGATAGAGTGTCTATTTTAAGGAAAAGACCGATGTATAAATGTGACATTGGTTGTTGTTAATAGAACACTCACCATAATTTTTTATGTGTGGAAACCACGTATACTCTCTTATATGTATACATGGTATCAGAGTTGATATGGACCTAACACTCTCATGAGAAGGGTTTGTGATCATGGCATTACCACATTGTTAATCCTTTGTAAATATGGGATTAGTGTAGGTAGGGGAGTGGATTGTTATTGTGTGCATGTGGTAATTTGTATACCTCATTTTTGTAGATAGTGTTATGAGAGCATTGTCCATCTCATTGAGATGATGAATGTGAGGTAAGGCTATGCTAATTTTGATGTCTATCGCATGAGATTAGGTGCATGGTGGGTTGTTGGGTTTGTCATAATAATATCAACCAATGGAGGAGGAGCTACTCTAGCAATAACTTTGGAGGATAGGTGCTAAAGAAAAGATCCAGTGTTAGACTAAGAGCTAGAGAAAATAAAATCTTGGGAGAGGTGTCTTGTGTAGAAATTTAGCGTTGATCCTATGTGTGTTGGTGCCTAATTGGAATGGATAATCTAGAAAAGGATGAAGAATGCAAAGTAAGAGGCACATATTTCCACCAATCGAAATGAAATGTGATTACCTAACTTGAATATGCATACCTATGAACACTATTGTCTAATGGAACTTGAAATTGACCATAGAATCTCTTAATGATTGGTTCATTACGATACTCGATACTTGAACATGCAGTAAGATAGTTACTTGTATGTAATAGAATATTCCATAAAAATATCCATGGGATTAATGCATGATTAATGTGGACACTTGAGTAATGGATCTATTTGAGTGCATTATTCCCTTTCTAGAGGACAAATTAATATTTGTGATAATGAACCCTTCCATGGAGAATCGATTAATAATCAAAGAATCTATTGTTGTCTTGATAATAGATCCATTCGTCAATACCTCTCTTCTTATGGTTTCCTTGGTGAAAACCTTATACCGTGCATGCCTAGTCAATGCATCAGTAGTAATTATTTGTAATCTACTTGTGGTATTTCCAAATGCTTAGAAATCTCTTATTAAATCATAATATATGGCAGTATAAATCTTCAAATGTGTTGACCCTATTACTATCAATTTGTTATAGTTTGATTCCTCTAATATGAATCTAGTATTTGTGTTATAAGAAATAATTAGAAAGTTATGGAAGTAGAGACAATTGATGGCCATAGTGCTTATTGATGAGCCATGGGAATGCCATATTTTTATCAGTCTTTTTACATAATCCATGCCCTTTTCGTGTACCTTCATATCCTATATTATTCCTTTTCATGTTTAGATAACAATTTTGGAAAAAGGTACTTTTGATTAGCATTATTTCACATTTCATTGGTTATTTGAATAATAAGTAGGAAGAATTGTGTACTTATAATCACCTTGAGAAGTGGTATAGATCCTATGTGTAGATGGGTTGCGGATCCTATCACACAGGGATGTTGTGGATCCTACTACACATGAATGTTGCAGATAGCTACGGATCCTACCCTATAGGATTTTTGTGGACCCGACCTGATAGGATTTTTGTGGATCCAATTATACAATTATGTTATGGATCATGGATCATGTGATAAAGGTTCATATCTCTAGGTGGAATAGGAGGAAGCTATTGGATGCAAATCATAATGCATTTATTTTAAAGAAATGATCTCCTTTGAATAAGTTTTTGTTGAGACCATGTGTGTCACGCAACCATAATCCTTATTTTTACTATCACGTGGAAGCGAAAGCGAAAAGGAGAAACTTAATGATTATTTTCTATTAAGACCAATGATGGATTGATCGAATAATAACTATTGTTTAAACAGATTGAGAACAATTAGTTCTCAAGCGTGTTCTTGAACTTTCTTTTATATTTTAAACATCTCAAATCTTGTATAAAAGGGGATATGTCACTCTCGTAAAGAGAGAAAAAATGATTGGAAGAATTGGATTTTGTATATAGACCTTTGTTGTTTAATTGAAGTTGCTAGAGTTTGCTTGCTATGTCACTTACATGACTTTGTTACTTTAATTTATCTATTTTGTAATACCAATAGAATCATGTTATGAGGAGGTAGGGCCCACTCCACATAGCTCAGGTGTTGTATAGTTATTTTTTAGGATTGTTTTTACTTGATAAATTATATTTATTCTTGTAATAATGCAATTCTTTTGATAATTCATATTTATTTTGATAGGATTGCATTTAATTTACAATTTAGATTTGTGTCTATAGGATTTTATTTCTTTAAATGAACTATATTCATTTCTAAAGGATTGCATTTATTTCAATAAATCATAGTTATTTCCATGGATTATAGATAGTGATCACAGTTGGAAATGATTCACCCTTGGGTGAGTGCATGAAGTTTGTGGATGATAAAGTTGCAACGAGGTGAGAAAGAACATGCACCCATAGGAACATGTGCACATTATAGAAATGCACACATGTTCTTGATGTGAGAGGTGCAACAAATCTAGAACCTCCACTTAGCATGCCACATAGCCATGTTCCCAAGAAAGCGTATGCATTTTTAAGAGTGTGCACATGTTCCTTTCATTCCCCTTTTTAAGGGACCATGTGTGTGATTTTTGCCCATTTGGACCAGACCACACCTTGCATTTTTATACTAATTGAGAAAATTGAAGGAGGGAGGTTTGCAAGCCAAGCAAGAGATATGCAAGACAAACAAACAAACAAGAGTTCTTCTGAGTAAGAAAAGAAACAAAGATACAACCATTTTGATTTCCAAGAAATTTTTAACTAATATTAGGTTGTTATATGAGTGATTATGGAACCATAGAATTTCCCACAAAGTTATTGTTTCAATTTACTTACTTTCATATCATAATAGCAATAATTGAGTTAACAATTTTATGCATTTTCCATAGCTTGGAAAATCAATTTTAAAAGAGGGAGAATGTTGCTCATTTTCCTTTGCATAGCCAGACTTTAGAATTCTAACAAAGTTTATAAAATCAATGTTTGGAAAAATATATCGACCCCCTTAGAAATGGTTATGAAGTTTGAAAATTAGAATTGGGGGGTGAGTGGAAATACTCTCTCCCACCCCAAGACACACTCAACCATCTACATGGAGCCATAGGAAACACTCATCACACACTCAACCATCTACATGGAGCCATAGGAAACACTCATCCCTTGTGAGATGAAAGAAATTCTAAAATGAATTATAAGTTTTAAAATAGAATTTGAATGAAGTGAGTATGAACTATTTGAGGATTTATTTTGTTTGATTGTGAGGAATTTGATAAATTTGGATTGTTTAAAATGAAAAAAAGAATGAGTAGTGTAATGGATAAAGGTTATCTCCTACTATCTCCTACTATGTATAAAACTAAAAGTATATCTTACTTTGATAAAAAATATATTAATGTTCTCCCTTCAAGTAGAGAATATACCTTTATATCGAATAAACCTTGTTTGCATATGGAAAAGATCTACGTATTTATGATCATCCTAAAAAAGAGTTCCACATAGAACAAAATATTATTGCATAAAATGTTATTTCTAATAAGAAAAACAACTTATGCTACCTTATGTAATGTGAAATCTTAATGTTTGAACCCAACTATCCAAGAATTTCCTTCCTATTGTTTGAAAAGGTGGTTTCGAATTAATAACTTGGATGAATAATAAAGGTCTCCCTACACCAATACGCACTTCTCGATAAGTTGGTAATACATTTATAAATAGTTTACAAAATTAACCCATTCACAATCCAAGCCACCAATGATAATTGAATAATTAAGATAGGTCAAGTCATCAAACAAAAAGGGTCTAACTTCTTACATTTAGTGTGCAACATCCTGGGTACAAGCATCAAAACTTCCTTAATGAGACCATCTAGTAAATTTTAAGAGTGAAGGAAATACAATTGCATTACAACATATTATAAATTATGAATGAAAGTTAAAATTACTTAAGATTGTTCACAATGATGTTGTTTGTAGGTTGTTTCCACTCACTCTTGAAGAAGAATAAATTTGTGGAATTGGTATAAGATCCTAAAACCATATCAGATATAGGCTAGGTATGTATATGTGATTATTTTGTTGTTTTTAAATTTCTTAAACTATTTATCTGCATGTTTTTTGTAATTTTCTATTTTAATTAAAAAAATCGACATAATTTATATGAACTCTTTTATTAAATTATGGAACCCAGAGACAATGAAAACCCCACACAATCACATGAAGGTGTGACAAACCCCAACCCACCACAACCACCAAACATAAAAAACAAAAATTGATGTGGGGTTGACCACTATGAGATCAATTGTCCATGAATTAAGGGGTCCGAGAGAACCTAGCCTATTGTCATTGTCCAATTCATTGGACTCCATTGGATCGTCCATTGCAAGTGCCTATGAGAAATTAACTAGTATTTATGAATATAGGGATAGGATGTTCGAGTGTTAAAGGACTCGACTTGATAAAAACCAAGTTAGAGACTTGAATATTTCAAAACAATATTTGATGTCTCTATTTATTGATCGTAGATATGTAGTATAACCACTTGTCAACAAGAAACATATTTGTATGGACTGATGCATCCACCCTCAATTTCTTGATAACTATATGGATAGATGGTTCATGGTATTTGATAAACCTCCCTACAATAATAGGGATATTCCTTTATATTTCTTGAGGAAATTATGGGAGAATTTATTTTGGGTCACTGTGTCAACTACTTCGACAATGGTGATTTCCAGGGGATGGTTCAAGGGTCTACACAATAAAGAGATCATGTTAGGAATGGCCCTATGCTATGTACTCGTCCTCCTAGGTGAAGGCCTAACCCCCCTTCCCAACATCCTCCCATTACAAAGGGAAACTAGCAGGAACATGTATCTTTAACGGTGTTGACTTGGAGTTTGGTGTAGCATGGGAGTTTTGTTTCACTATCTCGGTAGGAGGTGTCTACTGGTGACGTTGGCAGAGGGGCTAGAACTTCAACCCCTACAACAGAGTGTAGTAAGGAGAGGGAACATGGACAAATAAGTTGTTCATGTGAGCCTCATAGATGCTCAATTTGCAGGCAAACTTGCTATGGACCGATGGAGGCTAGTGGACATTAGAGATTAATGGAAGAGGTTAGTATGTTAACCATCTCTACATTCTTCATCATTATATATTTATTTAGTATTTTGTGTATTTATTTTGATATATTCTTGTATGATGTTTTGCAGTTTGTGTTCCTCTATAGAAAACCCTCTACGTTGATAGATGCATTAGTGTATGTATCCACCACCAATGCAAGAATAGAGGCAACATGTTCATTCGATGTACCACATACACATATATGTGTCACATTTGATAAATTCACTATAGTGATTTATTTATTTTCTGGCATCCTCAAATATAATGTTCTTGTGTTTATACAGGTTGTGGTATCACACAATGATGAACAATATTTACTTGGGATGGATAAGTCACCACCTTCATAGTTATCATGTGTTGGGTTAAAACTCATTTAAATATCAAATTTGTTGTATTTATGTTGTTGAATTTTACAATTTGGTACTAATAACAATATTATTAATATGTATGTAGGTTGTTGATCTTTTCTCTAGTTACAGGACTAGTCTAGTCTTTGGGCATCCTACCACGTCTTTTGGGTTACATGTTTGTAGGACAAGTTTTATACCATCCCTTTTACAACCTATAGGGGTTCATTGCTGCTCACTCCCACAATTTTTCATATTTCATGCATCCTTAGTGGCTACACCCACAGACCACCCACCTGCACAATCTCTTTCATTACATCCATCCACATTGGATGCACTCATACGCCACCCACCCCCATGACCATTTCGATATGCACCATCCACTGAGGATTCCACGGTAGATGTTGCCTTGAATTAGGTTGTACAGTTGAGCACTCGACCTGGAAGCGACTCTCCACCATTTTTCAATTTATTCACGGTGACATAATGTGTTCATGATTATTTTTTATGTATCATGAATGGAATTGATTTTATGCATATTTGTTTAAATTTAGTGATTTGATTCTTGTAATTGATGTTGGGTAGCATCACTAAGATATTAGGTTCGTAGAGGAGGGTAACACCCTCACGATTGTTAGTATCGTCTATGGTGAGTTGTCTTAATTACAAAGTATCATTTTGTAATCCTTTTAATTCATTGTGAAAAGAAACTTATAAGATTGTTATTTCTTTGTTTAGTCTTCCGAGCAATGAAGCATGCCTAGGAACAAAACCAATGAAGGTTCTTCTTCAAGTAAAAAGAAGAAAAATTGTTTCTTGGGATGCTCCTAAGGGTGGCGAGGGTGGAAGTGGTGAATGAGTGACCAATGAATGCCATTTTGTATATTGGGCACGATGTGCCATTTGTAAAAAATGTACAGTTTAGACGATGTTGAATACACACACACACACACACACACACACACACACACACACACACACATGTGCGTGCACACAGACAATTCATAATATGTTTTTTTATGAATTTCGTTGTTTGTTTATTTTATGTTGATGATTGTATGAAATTCAAAGTGTTTATATTTCCAATTTTTCTTGTTATATATGAAATTGCAAGAAATAAATCTAATCTAAATGGATTTAAAGAAATCTATTCTCAAAATATATCTCTCAAAAAACAATAAATAGAAAGAACTTCATAAATCTAATCTTGTAAGAACTAATTCCACAGAAAAATACTGCTACAAGGATATTCCTGGAAAACAAAGATTTACACTCTTTTATAAAGGGAGAAACCTACATGAACATCACAAGCAATTTTCCATTTGATTCATACTTTGCTACAAAAGTAATTCTACAACAGTTAATGCATTAAATGACAACACACATATTACAAAAACTAAGAGAAATAAATTAATAACGAACATATAAATATTCACTAAAAATAATAAAGTAAGTCATTTACTTAATCACATAAGATAACTTGACAAAATGGAAATGCTTACTAGATGCATAAGACATCAAACTGAAAACAAAATAATCCATGAGTTGAAATCAATGCACACAAAAAATTTCAGCAAAACATTCCTTAACTCCAGAAAGAGTTTTTGAATTAGTCTTTGAAGTAATTATCAATACAATTCATTCCCATTAGAATGCCTTCTCTTTCCTTTCCATGTGTATACTTTCCTTGGCTATCCATGCCATTATTTTCCTTTCCATGCCTTGCCTTTCCTTTCCATGCCTTTAATTTCATTGCCTTGCCTTGTCATGCCTTGCCTTTCCATGTCTAGCCTTGCCTTTCCTTTCATTTCATTTCCTTGCATTGCCTTTCCTTGCCATGCCTTGCCTTGCCATGCCATTACAGGCCATGCCTTGCATTTCCTTGTGTTGAATTTTCTTTCCTTTCCTTCCATTTCTATGTCTTTCCTTTCCATGTCATGCCTTGCCTTGTCATGCCTTTCCTTTCCATGGCATGCATTTCCTTGCATTTAATTTCTATGCCATTCCTTTCCTTTCCATGCCTTGCATTTCCTTTCCTTCACTTTCCATACATATACCTAGACCTTTCCTTGTCGTGTATTACCTTTCCTTGCTTTCACATGTCTATAATTTCCTAGTCTTTCCATGTCTTACCTTTTCTTTCCTTCACATGTCTATCATTTCCTAGTCTTATCATGTATTTCCTTGCATTTCCTTTCCATTCCATGCTTTTCCTTGCCATGCCTTTCCATGTCTATACTTATATTTCCTTTTATTTCCGTACCTTTCCTTGATTTGAAATGTCATTCCTTTCCTTGCCATGCCTTGCCTTACCTTTCCATGAATTCCATTGTCTTGCCATGCCTGGCCTTGTCATTCCTTGCCATGTCTAGCCTTGCATTGGCTTGGATTTCCTTTCCTTTCCTTGACTTTCCATGCCGTGCCTTGCCTTTCGTTTCCTTACCATGCCTTTCCTTGACTTTCCATGCCATGCCTTGACTTTCGTTTCCTTGCCATGACTTTCCTTTTTTTCTCTTACCATGCATTGCCTTTCATTTCCTTACCATGCCTTGTCTTGTCATTCCTTTCCTTACCTTTCATTGCCATACCATGCCTTGCATTGTCGTGTATTTCCTTGCCTTGCCTTGCCATGTCTATCCTTGTCATTCCTTTCCATGTCTATCATTTCCTTTCCTTAAATTTTCTTTCCTTTCCTTGATTCTCAATGTCATGCTTTGGATTTCCATGCCTTTCCTTTACTCACATTTCCTTTACTTTCCTTTCCTTGTCTCCCCATGCCTTGTCTTGTGTTGTATTTACTTTCCATGACTAGCCTTGCCTTTCCTTTCCTTTCCTTGAGTTTCCATGCCATGCCTTTCCTTAGCATTCCATGTCTTGCATTTCCTTTGTGTACCTTTCCTTTCCATGCCATGCCTTCCCTTCCATGCCTTTACTTGACTTTCCATGCCATGCCATGCCTTTCCTTTCCTTGTCATGCCTTTCATTACCTTTCCTTTCCTTGCCATACCTAGACCGAGACCTAGAACTAGACCTCACCTTTCCATGTATTGTATTACATTGCCTTGAGTTGACATGCCATGTATTCCCTTTCCATTCCTTTCCTTCCCTTTCCATGCCTTACATTACCTTTCCTTACCTTTTCATTCCTAGACCTAGACCTAGACATTCCCTTTTAATTCCTAGACCTAGACCTAGACCTGGCATTTCCATGCTTTGCCTTGCCTTTCCTTTCCATTTCTATCCTTGGCTAGCCTTGCCATGTATTTCCATTCCTTTCCTTTCCACACCATGCCTTTCCATGTCTATTATTTCCTTGCATTGCATTGCATTTCCTTTCCTTTCGATGCCTTGCATTGCCTTGCCATGTCTTCCCTTGGCTTGCCTTGCCATGCAATGCCATGCCTTGCCTTGCCATGCCATGCCATGCCTTGCCTTTCCTTACCATTCCTCACATTTCCATGCCTTTCCTTGCATTGCATTTCCTTTCCATGCCTTGTCTTGTCATGCCTTTATTTCGTTTCCTTGATAGGACATGCCTTTCCATTCCATGTCATGCCTTACCTTTCCTTTCCTCACCTTGCCATATCTAGTCTCTATTTTCATTTCATCTCCCTACCTCTCCTTGACTTTACATGCCATGTTTTTCCTTTTCATGTCTTTCCTTTCCTTTCCTTTCCATGAATTTCATTTCCTTTCCTTGCCATGTCTTTCCATGTTTTTCCTTGTCTTTCCTTTTGATGTCTAGACTTTTGTTTCATTACATTTCCTTTCCTTGACTTGACTTTCCATGTCATGCCTCTCCTTGTCATGCCATTCCATGCCATGCATTTCCTTTCCTTTCCTTTCCTTGTATTTCCTTTCCATGTCATTCTATGCCTTGCATTGTCTTGTCATGGCATACCTTGCATTGAATTTCCATGCCATGTCTTGCCTTACTATGCCTTGAATTTCCATGCCTTGCATTACCTTTCCATACCGAGACCTAGACATAAACCTCTCCTTATCATGCCTTACATTTCCTTTCCTTGCAAGGTCCATACTTTCATAGCCTTGATATATATTTCCTTTCCTTTCCATGTCATTTCATTAATTTCCTTGCCCTGCCATGCCTTGGCTTGCCATTCCATGCTTTTCCTTGCATTGAATTTCCATGCCATGCCTTGCATTAACATTCCTTTCCATGTCTTGCATTGTATTTACTTTCCTTGACATGTCTTTATTTTCTTTACCATGCCTTTCATTTTATTGCCTTGTCTTGCCATACCTAAACCTAGATCTTGCCTTGTCATGACTTACATTGACTTTTATTTCCATGTCATACCTTTCCTTTCAATGACTTTCCATGCCTTTCCATGTATAGCCTTTCCTTTCCTTCCTAGGAATTCCCTTCCCTTCCCTTGCCACTTGGTTTGGACATTATGTTCCTAGGAAAAATTTCCATCATGTTTGTGAATGGCTTGAGGAGGTGAGTTGCAACTCATGATAAAACTCTAACCGAGATTTATATGGATGAATCGTTGGTTTCATTAGAATCAAGGAATTAGGTTACATCTAGGGGACCCCTTTGTTGTCATTCCATTGCCCGAAAAAGCATTTGTTTGAGGATATCTGTAACTAGGGTTTTTCTTAGTGAGGCATGCTGCAGTTTCTGAACAGGTGGTTGATTTCGAAGAACATCATGTCAGGAGATTGTGGGTAGTGTGGTCACCTATACCTTGGCCAAAAATATGTGTAGGATCTTACAAAACTCAGTTATGTTACTCGGTTTGGACATTATGTCCCCAAACCAAATTTCCAACATTTCCCTGAATGACTTGAGGAGGCAAGTTGCAACTCATTATAAAATGCTAACTAGGGCTCGGATGGAAAAACCATTGGTTTCATTTGACTCAGGCAATCGGGTTACAACTAGGGGAATCCCTCCATTGTCATTCCATTTCCTAGAAAATAATTTGTCGAAGGATCTCAGGAACTAGGGTTTTTCTTAGTGGGGCATAGAGCAATTTATGAACAAGTGGTCAATTTTGAAGAATACTTTGTCGGGTGATTTTTTGTATCATGGTCACATGGTCCTTGGAAAAACATACATGTGAGAGGTTATGGAACTCGGTTATGATGCTTGGTTTGGATTTTATGCCCCCAAACCAAATTGTCAATATGTCTCTGAATGGCTTGAGGCGACTTGCAACTCATGATAAAACTATAAAAAAAACTCAAACGAATGAACCGTTGGTTGCATTAGACTCAAAGCACAGTTTTATAGCTAGGGGGACCCCTCTACTATCATTTTATTTCTTGGAAATCATTTTTTGGAGGATCTCGAGAACTAAGGTTTTTCTTGTTTGACAACATAGGTATTCTAACAGAGGACGAACACCTTCAATAACTACTCACATAACCAGATCAAAGATCAACACACTGATGTTTTCACGTGGTAAAACCGCTACGAGGAAACATCCACGGCCCCAGCCAATGAAACCACTTGGAGCAGCTTATTAATGCAAAGAAAAATATTACAGAGAGATTTTACAAGAGAGTTTCTCACAATCAATCATCAGAAAATGACCCTCCATGCTCTTTAAATAGAGATCATGGACCAATTGGGTGTTAAGCCACAAATCAATGGTCATTAAGATCGAGGAGAGTATGAACCGTCGGATCACCCTATGTCAGGAACATATCATGACCGTCAGATTCCCTAAATACAAATGCATACTAAAGAAACACACTAGAAAACACACTTTTACCTAACGACACAATAGACCAAGTAGATCTTACTAACTCCTAAGTGTCTAAATATCCTAAGATCCCCCTTTAAGAACAACTTGGGATAGGATTGAAGGATTTACAATAGTGACATAATAGGAGAAGGACGGAGGTATTAGAGCCTATCCTCCCTTAATGACAACTTCATGAACTCCTAACATAGATCGAAGTTTGGAAAACTTCACTTCTGTAAGAGACTTTGTGAAAATGTCTGCAACTTGATCTTCTATAGGGAAAAAGAGCACTTTAATAACTTGATCATGAATGAGCTTTCTGATGAAGTGCATGTGTAGCTAGATGTGTTTTCTATGCTGATGTTGAACTGGGTTTTTGGCAAGCTTGATGGCACTCTGATTGTCACACCAAAGGTTGGTCGAATGTTGGTGCTGTAATCCAAAATCTGAAAGGATTTGTCGAAGCCACAAGGTTTCCTAACTTGCATTTACCGCTGCTCGGTACTCTGCTTCTGCTGAAGAAAGTGCAATAGCCTGTTGTTTCTTACAGGCCCAAGTGACATGTCCTGAACCAAGGATGAAAACATAACCTGTAGTAGACATCCGATCATCAGGGTCATCGAACCAATCTGAATCAGTGAAACAAACCAATAAAGGAGTCTCCCCTGAACTGTAATGTATCCCAAACTAAATTGTACCACGAACATAGTGAAGTATCCTTTTAGCTACTTTCCAATGGATTTCATGGGGTGTTTGCATATATCGGGCAACAAGACCAATAGCAAAGGAAAGATCAGGATGGG
>SNQJ01S0027233.1:62068-73049 GCA_010110895.2 Picea sitchensis | reverse complement strand
ATCTTACATTCTTCACATAAAATTCTGAGTGTTTTAAACCTATATAGATAGTCTCCAAGGCAAGAAAAATCATTTGGACTCAAGGCCAGTATTTGATTTTCTAATTGTCGTGCTCGAATAATATTGAGTTTACCAAACACAGATTCAATTTTGTCCCAAGCTTCTTTGTGGTCATCAATATCTTGAAGGTGGTACCTTAAATCAAGAGAGATGGAAATTCCAATTAGTCCACATGCTTCGGCATTCCTATTATCCTACTTGGATTTCTTATCAGCATCAGTGGGTTATTTTTCCTTTCCCAAGGTAATCCAGTACAAGGCTTTACTTCTTAATAAATCTTCCATATGAGATTTCCATTGGAAGTAGTTGTTGTTGGTAAGCAAGACAGTACTTGTAGAATCCATATTAAACATGCACATAATGTGGATTTAAAAACTGAAACTGATGATCTGGATGAAAAGAGCTCGAAAAGTTATGCAGTTTTAAAAAAACCAGCACTGAAAATAGACTTTTGATGTTAGAGTTATGCCCTTTTAAAAAAAGGCACATTTGGTAACCAAATGACCACGTGATTGTGTAAGTTTCTTTATGAAGTGACCCACTTTTATAAAGAGAAGTGGGGATCACTTTTACAATGAAGTTACTTAATAATAGAAAAGTTGCATGCAAAATAAATAATTCTAAAATAAAATATTAAAGCAACTTATAGTGATTCACTTTTATACTTGAAGTGAAATACACTTTACAATTTTACCATGAACTTTTTTTCAAAAAGGGTAACAAAAGAGAGACTTGAACTCAAGACCTCTTACTTAATAAGGCAACTTTTAACCAAATGATATAGAAAAACATATTGTAATGTTCAGAAGGAGGATTGAGGTTGTTGTTGTTGTTGTTGTTGTTGTTGAAGATGGCCTTAGAGAGCGTGCTAAAACAAACTATTTTCACACAAGAAAAAAATTGACTTCTCGATGACAACAAGGGTTAGATCTTGGTTAGCTTACCTGGAAGATGCACATTTTCCTATCTGTTTCTTATTTTCCGAGATCGCACAAGGCGTCGGGAAAGTTTTTATTGTTGTTGTTGTTGAAGGCGGCCTTGGAGAGCATGCTAAGAAAATCATCTTTTCACACAAGAAAAATATTTCGCTTCTTGATCACAACAAGGGTTAGATCTCGGTTAGCTTACCTGGAAGATGCACCTTTTCCTATATGTTTCTGATTTTCTGAGACCGCATAGGGCGTCAGGAAAAGAGAATACTTAGATATAAAAGAGTAGCAACCCAGAAATAAATAAAATAAAACCAAAATACTACTCTGCAAAAATTTAAAAAAAATGCGTATTCAAGCTTTATACCTTCGGATCTAACTATAATGGTCATATCTTGGGAAAAAAAAAACCTTTTCAAGTGAAACGAAAAGTGTTCCTAACTGAAATGAGTGCTCCAGACACAATGGAATAGTCCTCTCAGCCCAAAAATGTACGAAAATGACAAAAAGTGGAGATGAGTCAACTCGGCTTCACGATCTCGATCTTCAACAAGAGTGGGTCTTCAAACAAGCTCTGATAACATGTTCGAAAACACAGGTATTCCAACAGAGGATGAACACCTTCAGTAAACACTCACATAACTATATCAAATATCAACACATCGATTTTTTTCATGTGGTAAAACCCCTACGAGGAAACATCCAGAGCCCCAGGCAACGCAGCCACTTGGAGTAGATTATTAATGCAAAGAAAAAGATTACGGAGAGATTTTACAAGAGAGTTTCTCACAATCGATCATCGGAAAATGACCCTCCATGCTCTTTAAATAGATATCATGGACCAATCGAGTGTTAAACCATGGATCAATGGTCATTAAGATCGAGGAGGGTATGATACATCGGATCACTCTATGTCGGGAACATATCGTGGCCATCAGATTTCATAAATACAAATGCATATTAATGCATAGTAAAGAAACACACTAGAAAACACACTTTTGCCTAACGACACAATAAACCAAGTAGATCTTACTAACTCCTAAGTGTCTAAATATCCTAACATTTCTTAGTGAGGCACAATGCAATTTCTAAACAAGTGGTTGATTTTGAAGAACATTGCGTCGGGAGATTATGGGTTGTGTGGTCACGTGGGACTTGGAAAAGTAGATTTGTGGGAGCTTATAGAACTCAGTTATACCATTGGGTTTGGATTTTATTCCCGCAAACCAAATTTCCAACATGTCCTTGAATGGCTTGAGGAGGTGAGTTGCAACTTGCAATAAAACTCTAACTGAGCCTCAGATTGATGAACTATCAATTCAATTAGAATCACGAGACTAGCTTATAGCTATGGGTACCTCTCTACTATCATTCCATTTCTCGGAGAATCATTTGTTGGGGAATATCGTGAACTAGCATTTTTCTTAGTGAGGCATAGTGCAATCTCTGCGTAAGTGGTCAATTTTGAAGAACATTGTGTCAGGTGATTGTGGGTAGTGTGGTCATGTGGGACTTGGCCAAAAAGACATGATGGATATTATGGAACTTCGTTATGCCTCTCATTTTTTATTTTATGCCCCGAAATTAAATTCCCAACATGTCCTGGAGTAACTTGAGGAAGCTAGTTGCAACTCATGATAAAAATATAACCGGACCTTGGATTAATGAACCATTGGTTGCATTGGAATTAGGGAACCAGGTTTAAACTAGGAGGACCCCTCCATTGTCATTACATTTCCCAAAAAAGCATTTGTTGGAGGGTCTCCGAAACTAGGGTTTTTCTTAGTGAGATAGAGTGTAATTTCTAAACAATTGATCGATTTTGAAGAACATTGTGTTGGGAGATTGTGAGTAGCATGGTAATGTGGGCCTTGGCCAAAAATATGTGTGAGAGCATATGAAACTTCATTATGCAACTTATTTTGGATTTTACGCCCCCAGAACAAATTGCCAACATGTCCCTGGGTGGCTATAGGAGGCAAGTTTTAACTCATTATAAGACTCTAATTGAGCCTCGAATTGACAAACCAATAGTGGAATTTTACTCAAGTCATTGGGTTACAACTAGGGGAAACCCTTTGATGTCATTCAATTTCCCAAAAAATAATTTTTCAAAGGATCTCTATAAATAGGGTTTCTCTTAGTGAGGCATAATGCGATTTATGAACAAGTGGTCTATTTTGAAGAACATTGTGTCAGGTGATTATGGGTAGCATGGTAGTGTGGGCCTTGGAAAAATTGTTGTGCAGGATCTTACAAAACTTTGTTATGCCACTTGGTATGGATTTTATTCCCCCAAACCAAATTTCCAACATGTCCCTAAATGACTTGAGGAGTAGAGTTGCAACTCGCAATAAAAATCTAATCAGGCCTCAGATTGACGAAGTGTGAATTGCATTAGTCTTGGGGCATCGAGTTACAACTATGAGGACCCCTTTATTTTCATTTCATTGCCAAAAAATAATCTGTTGGAGGATCTCATGAACTAGGGTTTTGATTAGTGAGTCACATTGCAATTTCTAAATAAGTTGTTTAGTTTGAAGAACACTTTGCCAAGTAATTGTGTGTAGTGTGGCCAGATGGAACTTGGCCAAACATTTATCTGGGATCTTATAGAACTTAGTTATGCCTCTTGGTGTGTATTTTATGCCCCTAGACAAAATTTGCATCATGTCCCTGAATGACTTCGGGAGGTGAGTTACAAATCGCGATAAAATTATAACTGGGCCTTGGATAGAGAGAGAGAGGGTTAGATGAGAGAGAGAGGGATAGGTAGGTGTCAATTGTGGAGCCTGATTATATTCATAGTTCACAGGTTTTCTTCAACCGTTCTTGGAGCCTATTCCCTAACAGGGGGGCCCTTACACAAATGTCACCAGGGGGTCCAAGGGGGTGCGGTGACAATTTTTGTATCCCCCCCCTGGCGGGAGAAAATTTTCCTTGTAAAATATTGTAATTTTGTAGTCAATAAAAACCTTTCATTATAAGGTCGTAGATATGACGATAGAAGTTATTTTAGGGTTTTTTCCCTAGAAGGAAACCCTATTTTATGAGGGAATTGTATTGCGATTGTGTATCATCATGAATATTGTATTCTGAAAGAGGAAACCGTGATAGAAAGAAGAGGAAGTTACAATGGGTGTGTTGTAGGTTGTTTCCCTTCATTTTTCTAGATAATAATAAGGAAGGACCTAGTAATTTCTCTGGTGGACGTAGCCCACATTGGGTGAACCACATATATCTGCGTCTCTATTGTATTGTGTATCTTCTATGTTTTATTTCCACATTTTTTTTTTATTTTATTTCTTCGTGATCCTATTTTTTTAACGATTGGTATCAAAGAGAAGTTAACTCGTAGGAAAAGAGGGTTCCTAGTTCGAGTGGGAGCAATGGAGGAAGATGAAAAGTTTAGGGTTGAGAAATTTAACGACCAAAATTACCAGTTATGGAAGTTGCATATGGAATAGTATTTATATCAGAAGGATATATTCCTACCATTGGGTGGAACAGAAAAGAAGTCAATGGCCATGAAGGACAAAGAATGGGAGGTTCTTGATTTAAAGACACTACGAATGATATGTTGACCCTGAAAGCGTTGGTGGATTTCAATATTTCAAAAGAAAATACAAGGAAGGAGAAGATGGACACATTTTAAAAACTATATGAAAAACCTCGACATCCAATAAGGTATTTATAATAAAGTGATTATTTAATATCTGTTACAGATCATTTAAATGAAATTAATACGGTTACTAATCTGCTAAGTTTTATAAAACCGGAAATTGATGATGAGGTCAGGGCTCTTCTAATCTTGTGCTCATTGTTAGAAATCTAGAACATCTTGGTCATGGTTGTAAGTAAATCTATATCTTGTTCAAACACTCTAAAATTTGATGATGTTGTTGGCATTATCCTTAGCAAGGAAATGTAATAGAAAAGCATAGGTGAAACATCAGGTAATACATTGATTGTGGAGAACAAAGGAAGAAAAAAGGATAGAGGAAAGGGCTTAGGGAACCATGGGAATTCTAGGAAGGGTAGGTCCAAATCCATAATAATAAAGATAGAGTGATAGAATTGTGGGAATAAAGGAAATCTGAAGAAAGACTGTAGAGCTCCAAAGAAATAAAGAGATGGACAAGAAGAGAAAAATCAAGAAGCAAATGTGATAGGTGATGTGTTACAAGATGCTTTGAGTATTTCTGTAGATAATATTTCCAAGTCTTGGGTAGTAGATTTTGGGGCTAAATTTCATGCCACACCTCATAGGAAACATTTTCAAGATTATGTTGAAGGTGATTTTGGACAAGTTCATTTGGGTGATGATGCACCATGCAAAATTGTTGAAATGTGAAATGTACAAATAAAGAAAAAGAATGTAAACCAATGGTTGTTGAAAGAGGAAAGACATGTTCTGGATCCAAGGAAAAATCTAATTTCAACAGGGAAGTTGGAAAGTGAAGGTTTGTTATCCATATTTATAGATAAGGCATGGAAGGTCACCAAAGGATCATTGGTGATAGAAAAAAGAGAGAAGGTAGGTACATTGTATTTATGTACTAGTAATATTGATTCATATATTTCTTTAGCTTCTACAATAGTGGATATATCACTTTGGCATCATAGAATTGGACACATGAGTGAGACGGGGATGCATATACTTCACAAAATAAAATTGTTGCTAGATATTAAACAAATTGATTTGGATTTCTGTGAACATTGTGTTTATGGAAAACACAAGAGAGTCATATTTATCAGAGTCAGAAAAGAAAAGAAGAGTGAAAGGTTAGAGATTGTGCATACAAATGTATGGGGACCAGATTAGGTATCATATCTTGGTGGATCTCTTTATTATGTTACTTTTATTGATGATGCAACTAGAAAAACTTGGGTTTATTGCATTCGAAAAAAATATGATGTTTTTGAAAATTTTAAGAAATAGAAATCTTTGGTTGAGAATGAGACAGGGAAAAGGTTGAAGTGTCTCAGATCAAAAAATGGAGGTGAATATTGCAGAAAGTTGTTTCATGATTACTGTTCATACCATAGGATTTGTAGAGAAAAGATAGTTCCAAGAACACCACACGAAAATGGTGTGTAAGAAAGGATGAACTTGACAATCATGGAGCATGCAAGGAGTATGAGATTGCATGATGGTTTTACCTTACAGTTCTGGGCAGATGTTGTAGATATTGTTTTTTACTTAATAAATAGAGGACCTTCAATCTCTTTGGATGGTGGAATTCTAGAGGAGGGATGGATAGGTAAAAAGTTAAACTATTCCTTTTTGAAGACTTTCGGTTGTGAAACATTTTTCCATATTGATAAAGAAAATAGAACAAAGCTTGAGGAAAAATCCAAGAAGTGTACTTTTATTGGATACAATGTTAATGATTTTTGGTTATCGCTTATGGGATTATGAAAATCACAAAATAATTAGGAGTAGAGATTCCATATTCAATGAGAAGGTTATGTACAAAGATTAGTTACCGGGAAAGAAACAAGAAAAAGAAAAACTAGAATACACAGTGCTTGATGAGATCACTGGAAAATAAACTCCAAAGGTACAGGAAAATCAAAATGTATAAGAACACAAGAAAAATGTACCTCAAACTCCTGCAAGTTTTGTTAGAATATCTACCAGGTTAAGTAGACCCCCTAAACAATACTCTCATTCATTGTATTACTTATTGTTGAATGATTCTGGTGAACTAGAAAGTTATGAAGAGGCAATGCGAGTAGACACTAAAAAAAGTGGGAGCAAATAATGAAAGAGGTAATGGATTCCTTGGTAAATAACTAGACTTGGGACTTGGTTCAGTTTCCTATAGAAAAAATAGCATTGCAAAATAAATGGGTTTACAGGTTGAAGGAAGAAGATGGAGGCAAAAAGTGGTACAAGGCTAGACCTTTTGTAAAGTGGTTTGCATAAAAGAAAGGTATAGATTTTGATGAAATATTTTCTCCTCTTGTTAAAATGACTTCAATTCGGACTATTTTAAGTCGTGTGGCAGTAGAATATTTTCATCTTGAACAATTAGATGTAAAAACACCTTTTCTCCATGGGGATTTGGAGGAAGAGATTTATATGCAACAACCACAGGGGTATGAGGTCAAAGGAAAGGAGAATTTGGTATGGAGATTGAAGAAGAGGTTGTATGGCCTAAATTAAGCTCCAAGAAAGTGGTATTTGATGTTTCAAAGGTCTATGAAAGAATATGGTTATAGTAGATGTCATTATGATCACTCTGTTTATTTCAAAAGGCTAGAAAATGGAAGCTATATTATATTTCCATTGTATGTAGATGCATGCTTGTTGCATGGTCTAATATGAAGGATATAAATATGTTCAAGAATAAATTATCTAATTCATTTTTTATGAAGGATTTGGGTGTTGCAAAGAAAATCCTTGGTATGAGAATAACAAGGGATAGGAAAAATCATAGATTGATATTGTCTCAAGGTGAGTACATAGAGAAGGTGTTGGAGAGGTTTAGAATGAAAAATGCAAAACCAGTTAGTACACCTTTGGCCATCCATTTCAAATTAGCTAAGGAAATGTGTCCCAATACATAGGACGAGATATAATACATATCGAGGGTCCCTTATTCATTGACAATTAACAACTTGATGTATGTGATGGTTTGCACAAGACCAAATATTGCACATGTAGCGGGAGTTGTGAGCAGGTATATGAATAATCCATGTAAAGAACATTGGGAGGCAGTAAAGTGCATTATCAGGTATTTGAGAGGTACTTCTACTCATGCATTATGTTTTGTAGGTTCAAACATTGTTCTATAGGGACATGTTGATTCAAATATTGCAGGTGATAAAGATAGCAGGAGGAGCACCACAGGGTATTTTTTTACTGTAGGTGAAACAATAATAAGTTGGATTTGGCAACTACAAAAGGTTGTTTCACTTTCAAAAATGGAAGTAGAGTATGTTGTTTCTAAAGAGGCTAGTATGGAGATGATTTGGTTACAAAGGTTTATGGAGGAATCGAGAAAGAAGAAGGAAAATAATAGGTTTTACTGTGACAACAAGAGTGTCATTCATCTTGAAAAGAACTCAACCTTCCATTCGAATACTAAGAATATACAACTCAGGTACCATTTCATACGATTTTTCTTGGAAGATGGACATTTGAAGTTTGAAAAGATACATACTAGCCAGAATCCTGCAGACATGTTAAAAAAGGGAGTAATGAGGGAGAAACCGAGTTCCTACTTAGTTTCATTTGGTCTTCAAGCATGAAGGTGAATACAAGAAATTTTCTAGGTCCAAGGTGGAGTATAGTTCAACAGGTACAACAACAATGGAGTTTTTGTGATCAATTCCAAATGGGAGATTGTTAGTTGTGGAGCCTGATTATCTTCATGATTCATAGGTTTGTTTCAGTCGTGCTTGGACCCCATTCCATAACAAGGGGTTTGGGGAGGATTTGCGCCCCACAAATATCACCATGGGGGTCCAAGAGGGGGGTAGTGAAATTTTTTTTAGCCCCTGCCCCGAAGAGAAATATTGGAAAAATTTTCCTTGTAAAATATTGGAATTTCATAGTCAATATGAACCGTTCATTATAAGGTCACATACATGATGATAGAATTTATTTTAGGGTTTTTTTCCATAGAAAGAAACCATCTTTTATGAGGTAATTGTATTGTGGTTGTTCATCATCATGAATATTGTATTCTGAAAGAGGAGACCGTGAGAGACAGAAGAGGAAGTTACAACGAGTGTGTTGTAGGTTGTATCCCTTCATTTTGTTGGATAATAATAAGGACCTAGAAATTTATTTAGTGGATGTAGCCCACATTGGGTGAACTATGTATATATGTGTCTCTATTTTATTATGTATCTTCTATGTTTTATTTCCACATTTGTTTTTATTTTATTGCTCCACGTTCCTTTTTTTCTAATAGTAGGAGAGAGAGAGAGAGAGAGTGAGAGGGATTGTTTGAGAGTGTGATCGGGAGGGACAAGGAGACAAATAAAGGGGGCAAAGAGAGAGAATGAGAATTCGGGGGGAGAGAGAGGGAAGGGGGATAGAGAGAGGTAAATAGAGAAAGGTGGGAGAGCAAGGGAGAGAAGGGGAGGGTGGGTAGAGAGGGAGTGTTTGAGAGAGGTGTTAGAGAGGGAGAGAGGGGAAGAGAGAAATAAAAAGGGAAGCTAGAGAGGGAGAGAGGGGCAAAGAGAAATAAAAAGGGGGGGTAGAGAGTGTTTGAAAATGTAAGAGTTAGGAAGAGGGAGACCAAGAGGGGGTGTAGAGAGAGACTGAGAGGAAGAGGGGAAAGAGAGGGATGGGAGGTTAAGAGGTAAAGAGATAAGGGGGCGGGACTGTGGGGGATATATATGTTAGATTATTGAGAGAGGGGTGAATCATTAATAAAGAAATTTAATCATTTTTCACCATAAAATGCAAGTTTTATATCAATGTAGCATTATCATCCAATAATTGCAGAGTAAATAAACAATGAACGAATGAGAAATCATACGCATACATAGTACACCGGTTCTTTTATATGGAAACCAAAAAGAGAGAAAACCACATAATGATTTTTCTTATATGTCTTGAAGAATTACAATCATTGGAAGCACCAACTTCCTTTGTTTTCCAGCAACAACTTGAAGAAGGCTCCAACCCCCTAGTTTATTAGGCTATGACCTAAGGGAAGCTCCAACTCCCCAATTCTCTAGCTACAACTAGAAGGAGGCCACAACCGCCTATGTTCTCTGGATACAACCAAAAGGTGGCTACAACCACCTATCCTTTCCCCATAAAACCTCCCTGACGTAGAAGTAGAATGATGGAACCACTGTCACACTATCACTGTGAGATATACCACTATAACAACATGTATCAATCAACCTGTAATCAAACTTTACCATAAACAAGTGCATCAACCATGCACCAACCAGTACCTCAACCTGTACCCTTAATGAGTGCATCAACCATGCACCAAATATATACCAATCATGCATCAAATACACATAAACTATGACTCATCAATATGTACCAACATCATCAATTATACACCTCATGTATATGCCAACTCATCAACTACTTATCTCAACCATGTACCCAACATGTACCTCAACCAAAATCCCTCATCAATTTCATCATCCAAATCTGATTTTTAACTCTGTAATAGACCTGGTGTATATGATCATATACCTACAAACCTTCCATAACTTTAACAACAAGAGACTAGCATTTTCATGAAACTTTACTTTAGTCTCACATGAGTAATTTTGGATTAGTCAAAAACCCTAACTTACAATAATCATAAATATGTACCTATAATGAATAAAGATCTTAAAATGGTACACAATATTCTTCAGTGTCTTGTATGCAATTCCTCCATATTCCACTACTTGGAACCTCTCAAAAAAGGAGTTATAGGAAAAATGACATACCTTGTTGAATTTTGTCTTATTCTAGAGAGTAAACTTGTAGAGCATGCCCCGCATGTAATATTTGATGTATGGATTTGAAAATTGTACATAGAATAATAAAGATTGTACTCTAAACCAATACATTTTGTCTTACTAAATTTGGATCTTTTATGAATATGTTACGATGTTTTTACCCGAAACACCTATTTTAGACTAGTTTCACGACTAGTCTCAAACCTTATTTTCCATGGTGTGTAACTCCAAAAATACAACGACCCGCAATCTAAAATTTGTATAACACCTACTTGGATATGTTTCCTCAATGGCCTCCCAATTTCACAGTCTGACTCATTCTATAAAAAATGTTATTGAAAAAATGGTGAGATGACTTGTAAATAACATACCTTAGAAAGCATCATCAAAAGAATTTATCATCCCTTGAAATTCAACCTTATTTACTTCACCTTCCCTATGAAATTAAGCTTAGATATCCTTTGGTTACCTCAGTCACCTATAAATATTAAATATGCTCAAGTGTTTTTAAAATGAGAGATCCTTGCCTCTTATTTATACTTTCATGTAGCTTCCTC
>SNQJ01S0027233.1:50009-62058 GCA_010110895.2 Picea sitchensis | reverse complement strand
GAGGGAGAGAGGGGGGAGTAGAGAGAGTGAGTGAGAGGAGGGGGGGAGAGAGGGAAGGGGGGTATATAGGTAAAAAGAAAGAAAGTGGGGGGTAGAATGGGGGAGAGTAGGGTACAAAGAGGGAGGGGATACAATGAGCCAGAGATGGAGTGTTAGACGTAAGAGAGAGAGGAAGGGGAGAGAGAGATAAGGGGAGGGATGTTGGTTGTGGATCCTTATTATATTCCTTATTCATAGGTTTGTTTCAGCCATTCTTGGATCCCATTTCCTTATGGGGGGGTGTGGGGTGGCTTTCCCACCCACTATTATCGTCAAGAGGATCTAGCGGGGGGGATTTCCTTGTTAAATTAAATATTTTAATTTCATAGTCAATCTGGACCGTTAATTATAAGGTTGCAAATATGACAATAGAAGTTATGCTAGGGTTTATTGGCCTATAAGACAACATTATTTTCATGAGGGAATTGGATTGTGGTTATGAATGTGTGTGAATATTTTATTCTTAGATAGGATATTGTGAGAGAAAGAAGAGGAACTTACAATCGAAGTCTTGTACGTTGTATCCCTTCATTTTGTTGGACAATAATAATGTAAGGACCTACAAATTTCTTTGGTGGACATAGCCCACATTGGGTGAACCATGTATATGTGTGTCTCTATTGTGTTGTGTGTCTTTTGTGTTTTATTTCCGCATTTGTCTTATTTTACTGCTTCATGATCCTATTTTTCTAACAACTAGTATTAGAGAGAAAGGTAACTCACAAGAAAAGAGGGAGCAATGGAAGAAGATGGAAAGTTTAGGATCAAGAAATTTAACAGCCAAAACCACCACTTATGAAAGATGCATATGGAAGATTATTTATTTCAGAAGGATTTATTTATACGATTGGGAAGAATAGCAAAGAAGTTGACGACCATGAAGGAAGAAGAATGTGAGGTTCTTGACATAAATGAACTAGAAACGATACGACTAAGCCTGGAAGCATTGGTGGCTTTAAATATTTCAAAAGAAAAGACAACAAAGGAACTGATGGACGCATTGGCTAAACTGTATGAAAAAACCTCAGCTTCCAATAAGTTATTTCTAATGAAGTGATTATTTAATACGAATATGTTCGAAGGTGGTTTGTTGTCGATCATTGAAGTGAATTTAATATGGTTACTAATCAACTAAGTTCTGTAAAAGTGGACTTTGATGATGACATTAGGGCTCTTATAATCCTATGCCCATTGCTAGAAATTTGAAATGGCTTACTCATGGTTGTAATCAATTTTTTCTCTGGTTCAAACACTCTAAAATTTGATGATGTTTTTGGTGTTATCCTTAGCGAGGAAATGCTACAGAAAAGAATAGGTGAGGAATCAGGTAATGCATTGACCATGGAGAATAGGGGAAGACAAAAGGATAGAGGAAAGGGCTTAGGGAACCATGGGAATTATAGGAATGGAAGATCCAAATCCAGACTAGGAAAGATAGAGTGATGGAATTGTGGGAAGAAAGGACATCTGAAGAAAAAATGTAGAGCTCCAAAGAAACAAAGATATGGGCAACAAGAGAAAAATGAAGAAGCAAATGTAACAAGTCATCTGTTAGAATATGCTTTGATTCTTTATGTAAATGGTATTTTTGAGTCATGGGTAGTATATTTAGGGGCTTCATTTCATGCCACATCCCATATGAAACATTTTTAAGATTATGTTCAAGGTGATTTTGGACAGATTCATTTGGGTAATGATGCACCATGAAAAATTATTTGAAATGGAAAGGTACAAATAAAAGAAAGAATGGAAACTAATGGTTTCTGAAAGAGGTAAGACATGTTCCAAATCCAAGAAAAATTCTAATTTTAACAGGGCAATTGGAAAGTGAAGGATGTATATCTACATTTACAGATCATTGGTGATAACAAAAGGAGAGAAGGTAGGTACATTCTATTTATGTACTAGTAATATTGACTCTTATATCTCTTTAGCTTCTATAGGAGTGGATATAACATTATGGCATAATAGGATTGGACACATGAGTGAGAAGGTGATGCAGATACTTTATAAAATAATTTTTTTTCCAGATATTAAACAAATTGATTTGGATTTCTATGAGCACTGTGTTTATGGAAAGCAGAAGAGATTCAGATTTATCAGAGTCAGAAAGGAAAAAAAGAGTGACAGGTTAGAGCTTGTGCATATAGATGTATGTGGAACAACTTAGGTATCATCTCTTGGTGGATCTTGTTATTATATTACTTTTGTTGATGATGAAACTAGAAGAACTTGGGTTTATTGCATTCGACAAAAATATGATGTTTTTGACAGTTTTAAGAAATGGAAATATTTGGTTGAGAATGAGACAGGAAAAAGGTTGAAGTGTCTCAAATCAGAAAATGGAGGTGAATATTGTAGCAAGGAGTTTTATGATTACTGTTCATACCATGGGATTCATAGAGAGAATATATTTCTAGGAACACCACAATAAAATGGTGTGTTCGAAAGCATGAACAGAACAATCATGGAGTGTCCAAGGAGTATGAGATTGCATGTTGGTCTCCCTTACAGTTCTGGGAAGTGTTGTAAATATTGTTGTTTACTTAATAAATAGAGGAACTTTAAGATCTTTGGATGGTGGCATTCCATAGGAGGCATGGATAGGTAAAAAGGTAAACTATCATTTTTTGAAGACTTTCAGTTGTGAAGCATTTGTCCATATTGATAAAGAAAATAGAACAAATCTTGAGGAAAAATACAAGAATTGTATTTTTATTGGATACGATGTTAATGATTTTGGTTACCGCTTATGGGATTATGAAAATCAAAAAATCATTAGGAGTAGAGATGTCATATTCAATGAGAAGGTCATGTACAAATATCAGTTGCAAGGAAAGAAACTGGAAAAAGAAAAACCATAATACACAATTTTTGATGAGACAACTGAAAAAGTAATTCCAAAGGTACCAGAAAATCAAAATGTACAATAATAGGATAAACATGTACCTATTACTCCTGCAAGTGTTGTTAGAAGATCTACCGGGTTGAGTACACCCCCTGAACGATAGACTCCTTGATTGTATTATTTATTGTTAATTGATTCTGGTGAGATAGAAAGTTATGAAGAGGAAATGCCAGTAGACACTAAAAAGAAGTGGGAGCAAGGGATGAAAGATAAAATGGATTCCTTTCTAAAACGCTAGACTTGGGATTTGGTTCAGTTACTTGTAGAGAAAAAAGAGCATTGAAAAATAAATGGGTTACAAGTTGAAGGAATAAGATGGATGCAAAAAGCGATATAGGATAGACTTGTTGTAAAGGGGTTTGCAGAAAACAAAGGTATAAATTTTGATGAAATATTCTCTTGTTGTTAAAATGACTTTAATTAGGACTATTTTAAGTCTTGTGGTGGTAGAAGTTTTGCATCTTGAAGAGTTAGATGTAAAAACAACTTTCTCCACATGGATTTGGATGAAGAGATTTATATGTAGCAACCATAGGGCTATGAGGTCAAAGGGAAGGATAATTTGAAATGTAGGTTGAAGAAGAGATTGTATGGCCTAAAGAAAGCTCCAAGATAGTGCTATTTGAAGTTTGATATGTTTATGATAGAACACGTTTATAGTAGAGTATGTCATTCTGATCACTATGTTTATTTTAAAAGGATAGAAAATGGAAGCTATATTATCTTTCTATTGTATGTAGATGACATGCTTGTTGCAGGGCCTAATATGCAGGATATAAATGTGCTAAAGAAAAAATTAACTAATTCACTTAAGATGAAGGATTTGGGTCCTGCAAAGAAAATACTAGGTATGAGAATAACAAGAGATGGGAAAAATTACAAATTGACATTGTATTAGGGTGAGTACAATTCAAATTAACTAAGGAAATGTGTCCCAAGATACATGAGGAAATAGACTACATGTTAAGGTTCCCTTATTCATTAGAATTTGGTAGCTTGATGTATGTGATGGTTTGCACAAGACCAGATATTGCACATGCAATGGGAGTTGTGAGAATGTGTATGAAAAATCTAGTTAAAGAATATTGGGAGAAAGTAAATTGGATTCTCTGGTATTTGAGAGGTATTTCTACTCATACATTATGTTTTGGAGGTTCAAACATTGTTCTACATGGACATGTTTATTCAGATATGGAAGATGATAAATATAGTAGGAGGAGCATCGTGTGGTATGTTTTTAGTGTAGGTGGAACAAAAATAAGTTGGATTTAGAATTTATAAAAGTTTGTTTCACTTTCAACAACATAAGAAGAGAATGTTGTTTCTACAGAGGCTAGTAAAGAAATTATTTGGTTACAGAGGTTTATGGAGGAATTGGGAAAGAAGAATGAGAATAGCAGGTTGTACTATGACTGTGAGAGTGACATTCATCTTGCAAATAAATCGCCTTCCATTCGAAGACTAAGAATATAAAGCTCATGTACCGTTTCATACAATCCATCTTGGAATATGGAAATTTGAACTTGGAAACGATACATACTAGCCAGAATCTTGCAGACATGTTAACAAAGGTAGTGTTAGAATATTATGCTCATTTAAGCATAGACAATGCTACACCATTGTCACCCATCCATAGGCACAAAAACCGCCCTGAAGCACCTTAACCTTTGATAGAAATAATAATTCTTGGAATCCACACCACAACCAATAGATGGTCAAGACATCACACCTTCTCCAAGGGTAGTGCACAAGAGAAAGTACTGGAAAGACTGAACAAGAGAAAATCGTACAACTGCAATTGTTGTTTCTCCTCCTCCAAACTTGTGCACTATTTATGGTTTCCTAAGTGGGAGTGAGTGAGAAAATGAGCCAACACATCCTCTATTTATTTTAATCTGTCCAATGACTCTTCTGGCTGGGTCGACCTGACTTTATGGGAATTATATTTTCTATTTATCTGTTTCTTGTGAGGACAACTTTTCTTCCTGGAGGATAATACATTAATATTATATATTATGCTGAGGCAACAGGTCTTCTAAGGTTTTCACACATTTGTTTGTGGTTTCTCTTTCTTCCATACTATTCTATTTTAGTCAAAGGTTACATATGGAGGCTAATACCTCCCACAACTACCATAATATCAACACTCCCTCTTATCTAGGGAGGTATTAATGGCCTCAAAGACATCCATACATATTCACATGGCATGTGAATAACTCAAATAATGTTGTAGCTCATTCTACATGTCGCATCACCATAGATCAAGTCACGAGTATCATTATCACTATCAACATCATCTAGTAGAAATCATCAAAACATATCATTGTACTTGTCGTAACAACATATACAAGCATTACTCATCAATTATAATGTCAATACAAATACACAACATCTAAATGAACATAAAAGTGGCACTTATATTTTAATAGGAGACCACCAACTGCGTACTGACCTTCCATGAACCTCCCAGCCATAGACCACGTTGCTCATCATGCTCAACAGTGGGTCACCCTCAAGTTGTGAATAAACTCCACCAGGAAAGGGGATTCCTAGGCTTGGCAAGGACAAGAAGGAAGTCACATAGAACAACAAGAAGGATGTTTTATCCCAGGAGCCACTTACGCCCACAACTAACAGAACCTCATTCCCCACATTCCTGTTGCACCCTGGGAGGGTACACATTCACTAATACAAGTCCATTGAATACTACACCTTCCTTACCTTGGCCTTCAACAGCAGGATGGACTAGAAGTCTCAAATTATTATAGCTGCTACGAGAATCCCTTCCAGGATAACTCACTTCCCAACAAACTCTCTCACCTTTGAGAGTTTCTCATAGGCCTGACAACCTGCTTCTTCAATTCAACTCCTAAGAAATACAACAAAAACATTTAGCTAGCACATGGGTGACAGAAGCAACAGAAAATGGGTATCAACACAAAATATGACAACAAACCAAGCTTAGCTAAAACTGTGTTGGCAACAACCGCCAACCGCTGTGACACAACATGACTCAGGAAAAATACAAGTTTGTCAGGATTCACAGGAAATACACAGGACAACTCCAGTGTCTATAGGTTACACAAAGGGCGTGCCTCAGTGGGGAGTATGCCATACTTCCAAGTGACTAACCCTGCGATAGTGAAGACCACATGGTGAAGGATCGTTACTGTCCTCATAATATTGAGACTCGTGAATAAGATCCCTGACAACAAGCTGACTTTCCCACTTAAAACTGCATGCACCCAGGTTGACACATGTCTCCCTGAAGTTGCATGAGCTCCACTTAATACTCGTCACCCTTTCCCCTAGGAGCTTAGGACAACACATATTATGTCAAACCTTAGCCTTTAGGAAATAATAATATAATATTATTCTTTTAGAGGTAAGCCCTCTAGCTTAGCCCCTATTCCTAAACACTTATCCCATTTTCCACCTAGTGGAGCTTAGTCCCCCATAACCCTTTCTTCATGGAGGGTCTGGTAATGACCCCATCGTTATGACTACATGCAATGCAATGCAAAGGCAATTTTTTTTCTTTTTCTTTAAGAAGGATGAATACAATGACAACAATTAAATAACACAACTTGACGACAAACACCACACACGAATATCAGGCAACAAACAACCATGACTCAACACATTATCACATCATGTAACTGGACAAAACATGCAATAATCAAAAGACAAATAGAAATGACTAACCACCCGACAGAAGAAAGACAATGCATACAAGTTAAAGGACAACATCAAAAACCTCAACCCAGGGGCTTCAACGACCAGGAACAGAACCCTCTACGTCACACAACCCAACACATTAAGGAATTACAAAACCAAGTACCAACAACCAATACAACGAACAAATGCCCACATCGAGAAGCACAGACTCTGGCCAGGTTATCATTTGCCTGTATCCCTCATGGTGCACAATGATCCCCTTGTTAGGAATCATGTCGTCACAAGGCATTAGACGTGATGGTAACCCTAGTGCAACAAACACATCTAGACCAATAACCCAAAAAAAATAAATGCGCTAGGAGACCGAATTAACTGTCAACCACATGACGAAAAACCGAATCGCCTAAATGACAAGTCAACTAGATGCAAGGGAAATTAACGACTATAACATTTATACAACACATTAAATTCTCGGCGCAACAAATTCTATTGCAACCATACATCAATCTGTAAGCATTAAAAATAGTTATTATTAAAACAAAGTTCGTTGCAACTATTTTCCAATCCCAATATCATATACATATTTTCCTAAGGAGGAATTTGTTATCTTGTAAACTAAAATAAATATGAAACATGTCTTTTAAAACAATAAAACAAAAGTATTTTAAAACTGAATATGCTATCTTTAAACTGAAACAATATAATTAAATTGTTATCTAAGGAACGCATTTAAAATCACTATATATATAATCTATATGTTGATATTACTGTAATTGCTATATTTTATTGTATTTATTGATAATTAACACTTTAGTTAATGATAATCGTTGACAACAACAAGACATATCTTCTTAAAAGTATATCACTGTCTAAAAAGGGTTACTGAAATTTTGGGGTACATCGTTGTGTATTCGATATCGTTGTCTGCTAAATAATGTTACCATTTTATGAAAGGATCGTGGGCAAACAACCACAATGTTGTCAACAAAATGAGGTGTTTTATGTGTTATTGTTGTCGAAGATTTTGTTGTTCATTAAAGGGATTAACAATTATAAATATACATATCATTTTCCTTTAATCTAGGAATAACAAAATCGTTGTCTATGTATAGCTATCTTGAATTCAAGGAATTAACAACATAGCTATCTAAGGGACGCATGTAAATTTCTATAAGTGAAATCGCATCAAGGTAAAACGATGACAACAGTAAGGGTTGTCTAGTGAAGTTGTTGCAGTCCAGCAATAAATTGATTTGTAACTACATTTTACAAAGAAAAAAAAACTCTACCAAAAATTTATCTCCGCCAACAAATCGTTGTGTATGGTCTGCAATATTATCGCTGACTTTTTATAAGTGGTGGTATAGCATTGTTATGTTGTCTAACCATGTATCATGGTCCATTAATAATTGCAGAGTCATATATCCATGTAATTGTTTATTAATAAAAGTCACTGTATCAAATCTCAGTCTAAATCACAATCCAAAAATATACCAATTACACGACATCAATTCACAATGTAAAAGCGTTTCAATTGGAATTTACACTTTATAAAATCACTATACTAAATCGAAGTATGAAACCGCCATATTAATAAATAAAATGCTAAATCTATTGTGAAATAAACTTGCAATGCAAGTGTAAGTGTAAGTGCGTTCAAGTGTAAGTGTGAGTGCATTACAAATTCATTGGGTAAGTGTGATTCAATTCGCAGTGTAAGTGCGTTTCAGATTCACAAGGTAAGTGTGATTCAATTCGTAGTGTAGGTGCATTCAAATGGAATTCAAACTCTATAGCTAAATCTCACTGATAATAATTGATGACCTATTTACATTTACTAGGTAAATACGAAGTATTCCGCCCAAAATTTTGTGATGTGGAGTATGTGTAAAGTGCCAGGAAAGTCGTGGTGTGTAGGCTGGGTAATAAGCCAAGTAAAACATAGTGTAAAATTATAAAAAACTATATCATTATCAAACGCAGAGTATAGTAACACAGTCCAAAAAGGCTGAATGTAAAATGTCATCCAAATATATAACAAAATCGCAGTCTTATCGAAACACAGACACATAAAAAATGTTGTCACATAGTCATAAGGCACAGTGATGTTCTAACAAAACAATTGGGTGAAAACTATTTCCTCGGAGATTAAACCTTCAATATTAATCATTCATGGTTAAACATTCCACGTAGAGTTTAAAAATCAAGTAAAGGTAGAGCTAATCATTCCAAGAAATGCAGAGATGATTAATTAGGAAAACCCAGAAGCAATCAATCACAAGAAACCACCGAGGTTTATCATTCAAGCACATAAATACTCATTCACAAGGAAGGCACAAGACTAAAAATTCATCCATGAATCAATCAAACGTAGAGATAAGTAAGGGATATACAGTTGGGAAAAATTTATCCTTCACTCATCATCCATGTACAAAAAACGAGGGCATTTGAATCTATAGGTATTTAAACACCAAAGTGATGACTGTCGATTCAACTTCTGGCCGACTTCTCAGGTATGGACTAATCACAAAAGGGATAAGGCAAAAAAGATGAAATCACAACCTCTTCATACTAATCAATAAATCCCACACAGAGAAGTCATTGCAATCAAAAATTGGGTTTGCCAAGGGAAATCAATCAAAATACAACAAGCAAGGGGGTTACAAATACCGTAGGAAAAGTAGGTGCAAGAAGGCTCTTGGTAATGAAAGATTCAACTGAGAATAGATAAATAACATGTGTAAATTAAATTTCATTGCAATTAACAACTTAAATGGGCATACCTTAGCCAAACACAAATGCTTCGTAGTTTTTGTCTCATGTGCACTCCATCCAGCTCTCGCTTGCCAACCAATGTGACCTCATCGGTACCTCCCATCCAATGCTAGGGGTACTCTTCTTCCACTTGAGCCCCCCGATCCACAAAGGGGCCACGCACCAATACCAGCGAACAACTAGCACCCAACTCACCTCGCAAGGTTGAGCTACCACTTGTTACCCGAGCTGGGTATCCCAACTCCCACAAGAGAAGTTCAATCAAGACAAAAATTCAGCAACATAACGTTACACATAAATATGAGATCCATACTCCTCCTCCTCCACCCTTTTTATAGAGTTTTTAAGTAACTGGTTTTCCAATTTCTCATTAAATTCCTTTTTCATTAATTTTAATTAGGAAAAACCTCCACCATAAACATGTCGCTCGATCCCCTAGTTGCACTAGAAAAATCAATTTTTTTAATTAATTAATTATTCCTATTTCCCTCACCCACCTAAAATCATTCCTAAAAACTCTCCTAGGTGTCCCAAAATTCCCTTAAGCTTCTTAAATGCCTTACGCCTTACTTAATTTCTTGTTGAGTTCATAATTAGAAAGTTCCAATGGAAAGATCCCTTACTAAGTTAGTCATTCAGTTTTTTCTTTATGTTTCCCCTTCTCTTTAGGTTTCCCCTTTTTCCTTAAGTTTCCTATTTCTTTTAAGTTTCCCTCTTTTTCCTTTTTAACTAAAAAAAATTAATTTAGCAAGTGTAGATGAAACAACCATTTCCCCTTTTTTTTCCTTAATTAAAAAAATTAATTTAGCAAGTGTAAAGGAAACAACCATTTACCCTCTTTTCTTTTTAACAAAAAATTAATTACCAAAATAGATAAAAACAACCATTTCCCTTCTTAAAATTTTAATCCTCCATGATAATTTGACTTTAATAAATTAATTTGAATTTCTTACCCCCCTTCTTGTTACATGTTTATTTAGTATTATTATTATTTTTTTCTTTTTGACCACATGTTCTACTTAGACCTAGGTTTTAATTTCTCTAGGTTGGGTGACATTTTTATTAGGGATTTTTTTTTTTTAATTCTTACTTATCACCTCATTCATTTTAAGGCTGACTAGGTTTATTCACTTTACCAATTAAAATTGTGGTGTACCCTTCAGGACACACTAGGTGCTCCAAGGGTGCCACTCACCTCTTTCCATTTTCCTTAGGCGATGTGACCTTTAGGACGCACTACATTCTCCAAGGGTGCCACTTGCCTCTTTCTTGTTTCCTTGTGTGACGTGCCCTTCAGGACGCACTATGTGCTCCAAGGGCGCCACTCGCCTCTTTATGTTTTCCTTGCGTGATGTGCCCTCCAGGATGCATTATGTGCTCCAAGGGTGCCACTTGCCTCTTGACTGACTTGGTAGACATCAAAAACCCCTGGAGTCAATACTTCGCTAGGTGATATTGTGGGAGACTAAGGGCCTCTAAGGAATAAGGCCCATGCCTTATTACGTGCACCTTAGAATCATCATGAGCAACTATCACAGTTTTCCCTCACAACATCGCGGGTCTTCTCGAACTAGGTAATCATCAACCTACAGTTCGAGCCATAGCGGGAGTGATAGTAGGCTGTGGCAGGGCTGTTGTCCACACCTCTCCCTCAAGTTTTTGGTTGTCCTGCATGACCCCTTTACTCCGCATGTGAGTCTGCTCAACAAGCTATCATCAGCCTGCATCCATCAACGAATCATGTCAGCAACAATACTCAATCATCATAGCATCTAATCATATGTACATGTTTCACATCAATAAAATTCAAACCCAACAGTCCTCTCCATGACTGGATCCGTAGTCCAAGCGATTTCATCGATGCTTCTGCATCCTCAATGTCCAAAGTCTTGCACACTCAGGAGAACCTAGTCAATAACACTTGTCTATGTGAATACAACAAAACAACATGTCGTCAATCCATAATGTCTCATAATCATAATTGAACGACCGATAGTATAATAATCCAGATCACTTGCAAGCAAGTGTCCTTAAGGATAAATTTTCTTAGTGTGTGCAAGAGCGGGATGTTACAGGTCTACACGCAGCAAAGTATAATTTGTATTAATGGTTTTTCATAATTACATGTACAAAACAGGCTCCTGGCCTTAGCATCCTAGGATCTTTGGCCTAATCATCACATAAGCCTCTTAGCTTATTATAACTCGGCTCACCAGCCTAACAAATATGTTTACAATTCATAATTACAACTGGGGCTCTACCAGGGGATATTACAATCCCCTCCCCTTATTTTTTCACTATCCTCAGTGCAACTTGTTTATACATATATAATTCAAAAATTATTCAAAAATATCCAACCTTTAGTTATTGGAAGCCTATTATACACCTGGTTCTCTACTTCCAAGAAGCAATTCTAGTGTTCATACTGTAGCTTAAACTCAATTTCTCTATTCCATGGAGCTTCTTCAAGAAAGCATTCAACTCATTGTTCCTTGTTACATTCTTCAATTAAACCTCATTGAAAGTACCAACTGGTTGTAGATCCACGATGTTCCACCCAGCCTTAGATATCACTGTTGATCAACTCTTAGCAGGGCTACAACTCCACATACATAAACACTCTTCTACTACACCTATTCATTAAGAAGC
>SNQJ01S0027233.1:39239-49350 GCA_010110895.2 Picea sitchensis | reverse complement strand
TGGTTGTTGTCCTATTATGAATGCAACCGTCCTGGTGGTTTTCCATAGGCACCAAACTGCATACCATTTTCCTGCAATGCTTCATCTTGCATACAACCAAAAAATTGTCAATATTTCCTATACATCATAATTCAATTGCAATGTGTACAAAACCTTATGCAATGATCTTAGAATTTCTTGCACATAGAAATTCAATCACAATTGCCAAACAATTTAATAAAATAGAATGACTCATCATTCTTTGAATATGCATGTTCACAGTAATATCTGTAAGTTCATTACTTCTTTTTCTGAATAAGAAAATTTCTTGTAGTCAATTCTCATGTGACTACATGACTTGCGACTTTCCTGTTCCAATGTCTAACAACTCCCTGAAATGTCTTCAACTTTATGAGTTCACAACATTTCAGTTGTTAGTAACAATTATTTCCATGCAATAATATATATGCATGTACTTACAAAATACATTCAACCATAGCATTTAGTACACAATTCTATCACTTACTATGCATGAGTGCAATTCTCAGTGCATACTTATTCAGTGCACCTTGCATTGAATTACATAATTCTCTTTATCTCATTCATGTATCTCACTATCCATAAGTTGGAATTATGGCCAATGTGTTGACACATTCTCCACACACTTCCTATTGTATTCCTCATTAATTGGATGCCTTCCTTTTCGACCTGAACACTACATCAAGAATATAATTTTGTGGTATTCATTAGCATGGATAATTTTAGGGAATAAATTTCACTCATGGGCTAATTTTCCATGGTTTTTCCAAAAATGAGATTCGCTATTTTAAAAATGATTTGCCTAAATTCTATAGGATAAAATTATTTTACCTTAAAAATCACCAAAATTTTATAAAAACTATATAAAATCCTTATAAATTTGAATATTTTTACAAAAATATCGCCAAACATTTATAGTTGGGATATGAAGAATTAGTAAGATTCGCCAAGGTTTCTACATTTTAAAACAAATTTCCATCCTTAAAATCATCCCTATTCATCAGTGTTAGCAAAAAGGTTGCAGTCCAATTTTATTTAAAGGTAGGAATATTTTAGTACCTATGTGGCTCATAACCTTTCCATATCCATACCTTGACATATCCAACCATGTCCTAGTCTCATACATGACTAGCTTACTGACATTCATTCCTATAACAAGTACTTATATTTTAATTATTTGGTTATTACCCCATAACCAAACTAACATGACATTCTACTATGTCAGTGTGTGCATTCAGAAGATAAAAATATTTGAATTAATATAGGCCTCCAACCTTTACCACATCCAGTGGTATGCATTCAAATAATATAATCATGTAATTTAATAAAATAACTCTGGATGAGGAAATTCTTACCTAAATTCCCTTCAACAATTTTGCAAAAAGAGTAATAAAAACTCATACCTACATGACTTCCATTAATAAATTTGATGTTACCTGTATGGCTTATGGAAGTAGAAGATTTCATGCTTCTTTTATCAAACCTAACCAACCTTCGAGTTTATGTTGCTTCCTTTCATATGTAGCAACATCGTCAATAACACTTGCAACATGAAATAATTCTTCTTCTGCATATGTTTGTTCAACCAACCCTATTTCAACTGTTGCAATGCTACCACAATTTCAACAACTTCTTTCCCATATGCAACTTTTCCTTCCTGATCCCAGAAGTATTCAATCTTGACTTACCTATCCAATCTCTAGCATACTGTAAGGATGCACATATGCCCCCTTTTCTAGCTGGATAGAATTAATTGAAGTACCTCTTTTACCTTACCATCATATCTTCAAGCGATACCTCCAACCTTTTGGATTGTCACTCATGACTCTATGTCACTTAAGACAACATCTTGTCAAGAACCATCTCCTCTACATTATTAGAACCATTTTGTTCTTCATGGTTCCTTATTGATTTATCTTTAGAAGTCACTTCACTTTTAAATTATTCTTGACATGATATCTCCATGCTCTTATGGAAATACCCTCACACCTTTGGAGTGCATCAACAATCCTATACTATTATAGCTTTCCTTCCTAGAGTGTTGACATGAATTCCTATTAGCTTGATATCTATCTCATGATTTATTCTTCCATTATCTTAGGATGTTCATATACTTGACTCCATCTATGAGTTTTTCCTTGTCTACTTTGCATACTTGCTACCACATAAGACAACATCTTGTCAAGAACCATCTCCTCTACATTATTAGAACCATTTTGTTCTTCATGGTTCCTTATTGATTTCTCTTTAGAAGTCACTTCACTTTTAAATTATTCTTGACATGATATATCCATGCTCTTATGGAAATACCCTCACACCTTTGGAGTGCATCAACAATCCTATACTATTCTAGCTTTCCTTCCTGGAGTGTTGACATGAATTCCTATTAGCTTGATATCTATCTCATGATTTATTCTTCCATTATCTTAGGATGTTCATATACTTGACTCTATCTATGAGTTTTTCCTTGTCTACTTTGCATACTTGCTACCACATATTATGTTGATATTAACTTTCAACATTCCCTTATTACCTGGATCCCTCTGATCCAATTTCTTCATGACCGAATTATATTTCCAGTCATATTCTTTGAGTAACCTTGGATAGTTAACACCAACCTCTTTCTTGAAGCAGTTTGGTTTATCTTTTCCATGACTGATCATATCAGCACTAGTATTATCTTGATGAATTATTATTTTCTCCTGACTCGACCCATCTAATTTTTCGACCTGACTTGAAAAATAAACTTCTGCCATGCCATATTTTATGACCTTCATGCCATGCTTCCACTGAGCACTTTGTTAGCAATAATGGAGGTGCTATCTCCAATCTGTAGGATTGATCTTTGGAGATGTCACATCGTGTCTCCAAACTCTTTCATATTACACAAAACCTTCCTTATTCCCATGCTTTGCATCTCCATATGAAATTATAGTTCATGGATTATCATGTATAGCATATGGATTTCTCCACCAAGAATTCTCTTTCTGATATATTTCCAATGACTACTTCCTTGCTCAATTTTGAGCTTTGAGAAGAAAGCTATGATCCTTTAAAACTTGTTCTTTTTATCTGATGCATTCCTTGTGCAATTGATCTCTTTTCTTTGAGCTAATGGCTCTTAGATATTTTTTGGACCCTATCAAAAAGTTCCTAAGCCTTCAATACTTCTTTTGATGTAGGTTCAAACCAGACAAAACCCACAAGATTCCTTCCTAATCCCTTTTCCTTTCTTTAACAAATTTTTTGGGCACTAGCCTCTTTCTCTCAGCCCCCAACCCATGCAACCACAGGCTGTGGCCCATCGCTAGGTCGATGGTTCTTATTCTAGACTTTGGGAATCCAACTTTCAGAAGTCTGGCTTCGAAAGTTCCTAACTCTTTTATTTCTAGGGTGTTGATCTTCCAGAGTAGACCTCCAATTTTCGTGTGTCCTTCAACAGATCGACGGTTGTCAATAATTCAACACTTCAGGCTTCGAGGTTTGTGGCCCACCCATTCCATTTTCCTCTGGAGTGTCCTTCCTTCGACGTTAGTCTCCTATCGCCACACATCCCCTAGCTTAGGGTTTTGATGTTCGAGCACTATCATGTCACATCACTTAATGCCTTCCAATTTGTAGGGGCACGCATCAACGGTTTGGAGTAACCCGCCTTTCAGCCTGCAATTCTTATGACGCTGACAGATAACCCCTTGGTGATACTGTGGTTTGGATTGCGGGACCGCCTTAGGGAATTAAATCCCGTGCAAGTTTGGTCCCTGCAATGCCTCCTGGTCGTCGATCTTGGTGTATGGTGATAAATGCCAGTGTGGGTCCACTAACCATGCTCAAATAGAGTGCCATGTGGAAAAATACTAGCAGCTAACATGTGGCCCAATCAGATGGGTGACACGTGTCAAATTCCAAATGGAATTTCAATATTTGGTGGGTCCGAACCCACTAACACGTGGCACACATCCCATGTATCCACATCATTCCCAATGACATTATCATGCCACGTCACTCCAAAATTTCGGGCTTTGGAAGTTTCAAGCTCTCCACACTCGCTTTCTCTCAGAGTGATTTCACCCGAAGGAGAAGATCTGTAGACATGTGTCTACCATAGATCGATGGCTACAAATCACTTCAGCTCTTTAGGCTTCAGGAGTTTCAACCTCTCCACACTCGCTTTCTCCCGGAGTGCTTTCACCCGAAGTCCATGAATTTCCTCTACATATCCTCTCTCTCAGATCGATGACACAGACAAACTTCGTTACTCCGCATATTTCCAAAGGAAATCACGAATAATCACCTCGCAACTTTTCCAGATATGATGCTCTGGGGTGACTCTGTTTCCTCCTGAAGAAATACTAGTCGTTAACTCATTAAACATTGAGAGTTTCTCCTCCTTTGAATATTTCTTCCCACTATCTCTCCCGAGCTTTATTTCTCAAACCCCTTTCTCCTTAGAGAGTTACTTCGACACTTAATAGAATTTTGGATCTGTGCACTCCTTCCAAGATATCTTTGTGTCCCTTCATGAGAAATCATAATATATTTCTCTTGATCTTTCTGATTCAAATACTCTGTCGATGTACTCCTTGCACATAGAGACACTTTGAACCTCAAATTTTGTCCCTTTTGACAACAATTCACTCTGAAATCTTTGTCTCTTTAACCACTAACATGGCACATCCAGGCTTAGTGTTGAAACCATGGCTTTGATACCATTTTTTAATGTCCCTGACCACCAACCCTTTCCGGGTAACGCTACCTAACGACTGAATCATTGATTTTCTCTGCTTTGATACCATTTTGTCACACCCCCGACCACCCAGGCTGGGCGATGTTATCTCATCAAAATAAAAATTATCATCTGCCTATAAATATAAACATAAACAAACAACATATTCTGCTAATACAGACACTAATGTGGAAATAACAGTAAAAACATACATGTAGTAATCACAGGCAGAACCCATAAAATAACAACATATACAGGTATTAATCATGAATGATAATGCCAATACAAATACAAAGCATGTAAATGAACATAAAATTGGCACTTATCTTTTAATAGGAGACCACCAACTATGTGTAGATGCTTCATGAACCTCCCAACCATAGATCACACTGCTTATCATGCTCAGCAGTGGGTCACCCTCGATCTGGGACTAAACTCCACTGAGAAAGGGGATTTCTAGGATTGGAAAGGTCAATATGGAAGTCGCACAGAACAAAAGGAAGGATCTTTTATCCTAGGAGCCACTTACACCCGCAATCCACATAACCTCATTCCCCACATGCCTGTTCCACCCTAGGAGGGTACACCTTCACTAATACAAGTCCATTGGCTACTACACCTCCCTTACCTTGGGATTAAACAACATGTTGGACTGAAAGTATCAGAGTATTGTAGCTGCTATGAGACTCCCTTCTAGGAGAACTCACTTCCCAACAAACTCTCTCACTTGGGAGAGTTTCTCACAAGTCTGACAACCTGCTTCTTCAATTTAGCTCCTAAGCAATACAACAACAATATTAAGCTAACACATAGGTGACGACAGCAACAAAAAAAGGGTATGGATATAGAATATGACAAAAAACCAAGATTAGCTAAAATTTCATTAGCAACAACCTCCAGTCGCTACAACACAGAACAACTCGAGAAAAATACATGTTCATCGGGCTTTAGAGAAAATATGCAGGACAACGCCAGTATCTACATGTTACACTGGGGTGTGCCTCAGTGAGGAGTATGGTGGACTTTCAGGTGACTAACCCCACAAGAGTGTAGACTGCATGGTGAAGGATCATGACCGTACTCAGAATCGTGAGACTCGTGAATGAGATCCCCAACAACTAGTTGACTTTTCCACTTAAAACTTCTTGCGCCCAGGTTGAAACATGTCTCCCTGAAGCTGCATGAGCTCGATTTTAAACTCATCCCCCTTTCCCCTAGGAAATTAGGACAACATAGATTATTTCAAACCTTAGCCTTTAGGAAATAATAATATAATACTATTCCTTTAGAAGTAAGCTCTGTAGCTTAGCCCCTATCCCTAGACACTTAGCCCATTCCCCACTTAGTGGAGCTTAGTTCCCCATAAATATTTCTTCTTGGAGGGTCTACACGCAATGATGTATAATTTTTATTAATGATTTTTCATAATTACATATACAAAACATGCTCTTGGCCTTATGTTATGGGACTTATCAATAAATGCATACATATAAACAGATCTCCCTAGATCCATCTAGAGCTAGAAAAAAATAGAACAAGACATGACGCTTTCCCTAAGCTATAATCATTGAGTTTACTATCAAATGAAATATGGGTGACATACCATTTAAATATCGCTTCCTCTTGTCATAATCATCTTAGATCCACTCCAGTGCTCCTGTGATATCAGATCTCCAAGAGAGCACAAACCAACCAAAGTGAAAGCAATATAGCATACTCAAAGAGAACCTATGTATGTGATCAAGGAATGTACAGTAAAACGAGATGAGTTTTGCGGGAAAGAAACATATCATTGTATTATATAATAATGAAAGTGGAGATTACAAGAAAATCCTTGATGTTGCAAGGTCCCCTTTCGATGACTCTTTGCTCCAACACATACACTTGCTCCAAACTTGAAGGAAGAATATCCACAATGACTTGTTGAACTAAGATAGAGCTCTCAAGTATGAACTGAAGTAGAATTTCTCATCCAATTATTATCCTATTCAATAATATTTTTTCTTGAATAAACCTTAGCCTTTTCCGTGAGAAATCCCTCTTTATATAGGGGAAAGAGATATGGTTAAATATATTAGGATGATCCCACCAAATCGGAGAAGCGAGTAGGATCCTATCCATATTGATGTCACCTCACCTTCTATAATATCCCCTTCTATAAATTTTAGGAAGGTCGAACTTTTATTAGCCTTTTGGCATCATCGCACCCCAGTTGTAGAGAAACCTACAGAGACATCACAAACCAGTTTTAGGGCAGAGTGCGACGAACATGCATCATCGTACCCTGCTTATGATGGAGCCTGTGATGACCTTCCTTAATAAGGTTTTTTGGAAAAGGAATCCAGTCACTTTCCTCATGGATAAAGGCTCTTTTTGGGAACATGAACACATTTTTTTAGTGGATTACTTTAGATGACCAAAATAATGTGTAATAAAATTCCCCCCAAAGTATGAGGCTGGAACTCATGACAACCGAAATACTTTGTAAAATGTGTGTGTGTTCGAAAAAAAGAGCACATCAGTCGGGAAGCTGCAAAAATTTAAGCATCAACATAATAATATACCATCGTCTGAGGTAGGCATTCCCATACTTAGATTACAAAGTGTCAATTGAGTCATGGACACTAAAAATACATCATGGATCCATGTCATCGCAAATCGATATAGCCACCCAGAATACATTGTGGATCTATGCTTTAAATACTTCAAATTCAGACATAGCCATGAGATATACAAAGTGGATCTATGTGTCAAGAAAAATCATGAATACTCTATCGCATCTTGGACCAGAATGGTGTGACCCAGGGTCTTCATTTTTATCATTCTAAGTATGAATCTGGCCATGCGATTACAGGTGTTGAAGTTGAACATGGTAGAAACCACTTGATTATCATTCAATGATGAGAACCATTAACAAAAGTGAGGGAAATCACCATTGATGTCAATGAATCCTAGGGTACCCTAGTAGAATCCCATGAGTGTGAATAAAGGAGTTGAAGTCAAACACTCGAGAGAATCTTCCAATCAGGGGCTAATGATGTGAACCCACTATCAAAAGAGAAGAAATCTGCAATTGAGGCATGCAAGCTCTAATCCACTGAATTATTTCTAAGTCTTAATCCTGGATAATGAGTTGAAGTCGAAAGGAAAATACTCATCACAGGAGGGCCTTGATGTATCCCCCATCAATGACACAAAATGAGTAACAGATTTGAGATAGATCAGAGCATGAAATGATTCGAAACTCACACAGGGAAGGTTGACATGGTAGAAAATTTATAACTGCAGATGGTCGACTCGATAGGAGGGTTATTAAGGATGGACTTATCTTGAACATATGAATGACATGACAATGGTATTGGCAACATTAACTCAAGGAGGACCCAACATATGGACATGTGAGTGGTCAAACGAGAGACAAATGGATTTCCCAACCCGGATTCAAATGACGAAGGGGAGTGTCATGTTCAAGAGAGACTATTATTGCCGCTAACACAGCTACATAGACACATTTCTTTCTCAAATCCCCCCCCCACCATTTCTAGCGAGTACCTCTTTATTTTTTCGCAAGCTTGAGGAGGATAACATATGCTTGTTGATGTAAGCTCATCTTTCAGATGAGTCCCTTGGAGTATGTTTAAAAATCCCTAATAATGAGTGGTTCGGTCCCATATGGGTATTTTGATGTTTGTTTAACAAGTCTAAAGAGAGAAAACTCAAGGGTTTTCATGTTTTAGAGAGTCTGAAAAACACTTAAAGAGGACTCCACAAGTTATTTTTCCATAAGTTAATCTGATGAGAACGAAAAAGTGATAATATATCGCCCATCAAATGTTTTATTCAAGTAATTTTACGAGCGTGAAAAGAACAAGGTCGCTCGGTAATCTTTTTCGTTTTTACGGAGTGTGCAAATAGCTTAAAGGATACTCCATAAGTGTTTTTTTTCGTGTTACCATCACGAGTACGAAAAGATGACAAAAGTACATTTGGTTACGTTTTTTTTTGTGTTATCATCACGAGTACGAAAAAATGACAAAAGTATATTTGGTTATGTTCTCATTGATTTACGAGCACGAGAAGGAACAAAACCTAAGCTCAGAATTTTTCCTGAAAAACTCTAAAAGTATCTATACATGCGACAAATGTATAAAAGAAAACCCAAAAAGATGTATCCCTATTCAATATTCCACTCCTAGATTTCTCTCCTATGAAAAATCAAACACTTGTAACACCATTAGAAGTCTAGGGTTTAGGCTAAATACATTAAAAAAAAAAGAAATGGAAAAGTGAAAAGTAAATAAATATGAGTGAAAACTTATTTTTACCATTTTATTGTTACTCCACCCAAACTTTATTCCCAAAACCACCTTTTTACCTCAAAATTCCACTACAGATTGTGGGAGGCACGTTTGACCATTTGACGAACGGACTTCACAGGGGAGGTAATTTTCACCTCCTTCAACTTTTCATGGATTCATTTTTTCTTTTCATTAGTTAGAAATGTCTTTTTAGGTTTCATTTTCTAGGGTACTTGTGGCCAGAGGTCGTCGCGGGCACCCTGCATCATTCCTTGTGACAAACCAGGGTCATCGTAGGCGACCTTTAAGCTATAGTCTGACAAATCTGCACTGTATGGGCAAGCTATCCTGCGACGTGCACAAAACCAAAAAATTTTTAATATTTTTCAGCCAATAAAAAGTGTCCAGGAGAAAGAAGAAGATTCTAATGCCTCTTTTATGTTCCATTTCAGGTTTTCTATAGTAAGGATGTTGGAATGGCAAGAGAGAGAACATGATGATGAATATTACTTCACCGAGAGTGACTTGAGAACAATAAGTGCCCTCTGGTAGTGTGGACTACTAAAATTCTTCAAGATCCAGAGCATGGGGGGCCAATTGAGATTACTGGAGTACTTAGTCCATATGTGGGACGTAGAACAATAGGTATTCTGTGTGGGGGATCACATCCTTAAGAAAGATATCAAGGATGTCTTCTTTCTAACCAGGTTGTCTCACCGAGGGGCTCTAGTTACACTGACATGTAGCAGAGGAGGTGGAAAGCCTATGAGCCATTATGTTAGCGCACATTGTGTGTCAGGTGCTGAGAGACATAGCGGCAAGGTCATTGTCCGAGATATCCTTGACTTACCTCTACAAAATATCCTATACACCATCACGCGTATGGCGGGGAGAACAACTCCCCATATGGCCCTTCATAGAGATTTCCAGTATGTGTTGGAATGCATGGAGACCCAAGTTTTCAACTGGAGTGATGGGGTTCTCAGAAGCATGAAGAAACAATTGATCAAATGTAGGAGAGGTGACTTGAAAAAATTTAGATACAGATTGATTTTGGTGTCCTTCTTCCTAA
>SNQJ01S0027233.1:6843-39212 GCA_010110895.2 Picea sitchensis | reverse complement strand
GACTGGTCCTATCGTGAGGTATAATTGCTTTTTCTTTGATTAGTTGAGGCCCCAGATGCTTATGGTATATGACTACGCATATGTTGTCTTGGACTTCTGATTTGATCCAGACTTGGTTCTTCCTGAAGGTTCTCAATGGGGGAACATAGGTAAGAAGCACATTTTGTTTTTATAATGTTTTTGTAATTTTTAAATATGAAATGTTTTTATGTTCTTAATACGATGACTAATCAAAAATCTCTTTAACGATGAAGATGTGGGACCTCATCGGCCTCCAGGTTCATCTCCCATTCAGAGGCGAGGGGAGAGAGTTGAGGCAATAGGATTGGTTGCTGTTGACTACGAGGCTATAGAGAAAAACTTGGAGGGGTTAACAGTGGACATCCCATATGCCTCCATTGACGAGATCTTGAGGCACTATCAGCACCATACAATAGGCGTATCTGCATCCATCAGTCGAATTCTTCATAGAGTAGCATGAGAAGTCACATGTTATCAAGAGAAACATCCTTGACGCTATATTTGTATATGAAGCCATGTGGTTCACATTTTTGACATTTTGGTCTTCGGACAAAGACACTTTTTGTAAAAAAATTTATCATTATATATGTGTGTGTGTGTGTGTGTGTGTGTGTGTGTGTGTGTGTGTGTGTGTGTGTGGCTTCTACCAACTTACTTGTTGTATATACAAAGTGTGATTGGATTTTATAAATTTCTCAAATGTCTGTCTAACACATAATTATCCAATGCATCTATTAATGTATTTAGACATATAGGAATGTGTTGATATTCAATGTAATCAAAATGATGTTCCAAGAGATGAACTCGTAAATATACCCTTAATAGCATAGGACTTCGAATGGATTAGACATTACTCAACTGTAGGACTAATAACTGCAAATCGAGTCATACAACAAGGTGATAGATTCCAAGAGACATGTCGTCAGTCAATAATTTGATGACTGCATTGTATTCTATGATATTGTTAGTTGCTCGACCAAGGTAAACACCATGTAGACTAACCAACTCATCCGTAGGTGCATAGATTTCCCAAGAAGCATATGCTAAGTTATGAGTACTGGGACTAGCGCCATTGGTGAAGCCAATGTAGGGTAGTGAAGAAACTGACATATGGAAACCAAGCACAACACAAGGTAAGAAGATGAAGGTTGAAACCAAACAATGAAAAAGCACGCAAGAGTATGATACATGACAAGTACAAGCACTCATGCAAAAATGACTTAAGCATAGTACTTATTTAAGTAAATTCCATTTTGGGGATCACTCAAAGAGATTCCATCATATTCAATTAGCTCATAAGTTCCCTTCTCCAACACATGTTTGACAATGTAAGGACCTCGCCACATGGCCTCAAATTTATCGACCCCTAGAAAATCATGATCTTGCTCATAAAGGAGAACAATATCACCTTCAAAAAAATCATGTGGCTGGACATGCTTATTGTATTGGGCTTTAACATGTTTCTTCTAAGTTTCAATAACTACAACAACATCACGATGGGTTTCATCTAATTGATTAAATACAAAAGACACTCTTCTTTAGTGGAGGTATTGGGGAGAATTTCAATGGCCAGTTTCAAAGACGATATTTCACATTCAATTGGCACGATAGCCTTGATACCATAAACTAGATGGAAAGGTGTAAATCCCATGGCAGACTTGATAGATGTCTGATAGGCCCACAATGCGGAGAACAACACCATGTGCCATGTTGTATTATGAATTCCTATCATCTGTAGAAGAATAGTAAAGAATTTTGTTGATTGCTTCAACTTAGACAGTGGACTCTAGGTAATAGGGGGTTGCATTTTCATGGAAAAGACCCAACTTTTTAGTAAGTTCAAACATCATGAAATTCCAAAAAATGGCTACCGTGATTAGTAACGATAGCTTGAGGGATACGAAAATGAGTAATGATATGATTGAATATGAACAACGCTGCAGTTTTCCTGGTCTTATCAAATGTAGGTATCGCCTCGACCCATTTAGTGAAATAATCCATAACTACAATAATGTATCCATTCCCCCCAGCCGAGTGAGGGTTACATGTCATGAAGTCAATGCCCAATTTGGCGAATGGACCAATGGAAACTTCAGGATGTAAAGGAGAAAGATGAGATCTTATGTTGTTATTATAAGTTTGGCAAGCATGGAATTTATAGACAACAGTAATGCAAACCTTAAATAAAGAAGGCCATAAATAACCCACTCATAAGATCTTTTGGGCAGTGGCATACCCACACATATGACCGCCACATGCTCCAGAGTGACAATCATTCAAGGATTTCTCGGCATTGTCGTAAGTGAGACATCGACAGAAAATGGAGTCAATACCACGACGATAAAGGGTATCAGTGAGAATGATGTATTTTCAAGCTTGATAGCATATGAGACGATGATCTGTGCTAGAGAAATCAGGCCGGAAAGTTTGAGTCTGGAGATATATAATGATATCTATGTGCCATATGTCATCAGAAATGATCAGAAAAAGGTATTCATCTGGCAAGGAATCCTCTACCACATTTTATGTCTCAGTGGATGGAAGGTCACATATCAGTTTGGAGAAAACCATAGATTTCTTGGACTTGGCACATTCAAATTCCAAGTCAAACTCTTGGAGAATCACTATCCATTTGGAGTACTTTCCCCCTAGCAATTGTCGCATAAGGATATGCTGCATTGGGTTGCAATCAGAAATAATAGTGGTTTTTTGTAATAGGATATAATGATGAAAACATTGGACAACTTGAACAGCTGCCAAGGCTAGTTTCTCTACATGGAGGTATTTGGTCTCGGTAGTCATGAGACTCCAACTCAAATAGTATATCACATGTTCATCATGCGAATCATCCTCTTGGATTAAGACCATGGCAATGACAGAGTCCACAACAGCTAAGTAGAGGAAGTAATCCCGACTATATTCAGGGGGAAACAGTAAGGGTGTGACATCCCCAAATAAATTAATTTTGAAATTTGAAAATTGTTAGAAAATTATTCTGTTTTTGGTAAATTAGAATTTGGAAAAAAAAATCCATTTATGGAAATTTCAAATTTCGAATTTGATAAATTGTAATTAATTATTATGATTGTTGGAAGATACCTGATTTGACCCAACTAACTATTTGACCATGACACTTGTATATAAACATAATATTGTTTTAATTATTGTAGAAGGACAAATGGAACAACCATGTTAAATTCAGCTGACCATGACTCCATGAGTGGGAAACATGTTGGAACTACCTCTGGGATGATTGTTACAAGTGGAAAATCAGAGATTTGGCCATTGGCAGCCCCTGAAAATCAAGGATTTAGAAAGCTGTGAAAATTCCCAAGGGAGGGAAAAAAGACCTAGGCAAAAATATTGTTTTGATAAATAGCATATGTGAGGAGGCAGGACGTTGCCTAGTATGATGGGAAGAAGAGACTACTGTATTCTTGTTGTTATGAACACTATTGATTGAGTGTGAGGCAAGAGGAGTCTATTGAAACTTAAGGGCATTGTTGAGGAGGAGTTTTTCGAGTTATCCCTCATGGACTCATGGTCAGGCTAGGGGGTGGACTGGGCAAGTGATTTGGCTGCCTTGTCCTACGGTTGGGAGGAACGTGGTTGTTCCCTTTGTCTTTCTTGTAAAATAATTCAGATATGTAAATCTACCCCTTCTCTATTTAGATTTTTATATATTTGATGTAATGCAAGTGTTGATTCCGAATCTAATTATTTCCATCTCTGTTTAAATGATTAAATCGTTGATATGGTAAATATATTGATTCAGAATTTAATTATTTCCATTTCTATTTAAATGATTAAATCACTGATATGGTGTGTATATTGATTTGGAATTGAATTATTTACATCTCTGTTTAAAGGATTAAAATGTTGGTATGGTGCATATATTGTTTCTGAATTGATATAACAACTCGGATATCTGTTCCAGCAAATGAAGCATAAATATTGACAAAATTCCCTTAAACCCAATCCAGAATGACTCGTATGGTTAGATTGATTCTAAACAAACTCTAGATCTTATCTTTAATGGTTAAGAAAAAATTAAATAATTATGCTTGGTTAACTTCTGAGAGTAATCACCTCGAAAAAAAAGGGAAACTTAGAGTACTACCTTATGAGTGTAACAATAGGATAAATCTCAGTGCATCCAAAACCCTTGGAAAACTGCCTATGTGTAAATGTCTGTGAGAACTAAGTCTATATACAAGACCTTGGTATTTTCTACAGGTAAATTCTTAAGATCATCCTTTTCGAGACCTCCTTTTCCACACAGGTTAGAATCAAAACTAGCACCAAAACTAGTATTCCATGAGATAATTATATCCTTAACAAAAGAGACAGCCCTAAATACTGTTGGTAATCCGTGTGGATGCCACAGAAGAAAATATGATATTTGAAATGTCTACAACATAATGTATAAGTATTTGAGTTGTCCCTATATTATGTCCAGGATAAATTATTCTAATAGACTTATAGACACAATCATATAAAAGAAATGCTAGAATGGATTACAATAGATTTATTCTGAAATTGATATTTGAGAAATTTTAATGCATTCATAGAAAGAATGCGAGTTGATTTTTTTTACCATAGTCTTAATAAAAAAAACATCTCCTTTTCTTTGCAATGGAAGTCAAATACAATAAATAGGGAAGTAATCAAGACTCTGTGACCATAGAGAAATTCTGGTAATTATTATTATTGCCGGAGAAAACAGATTGAATAGATGTCAGTCGAAACATCTTGAATTGCAATAAACTTCTTAGTTGTATGTGGTACTCAAAAATCTAGAGATAGAAGTCGTTGTGAGTTACTACGTCATTCTGAGTATATACGACAAGGACTATAGTTCATTATCCAAAAAATTATTACATTGTTGTTCAAAACAAAAAAAATATAACATGGAATCCTTATAATACTGAAGGCAAAATAGAACCATTTTGGAATGGAAAACTGGGTGGAGACACAACCTCCACTTCCTAGAACCTTTAGAGTTAAAATCGAGAAGAGATGGGCTCAGAACCTGAGTATCTTTTTCGCCAAGAAATCGGGTGGACATCTGGAATTTGCGCAAAACAAAGCTCTGCAAAACATATCGGAAATTATTAATATGTTGTAAATGAAAGTGAGGTAACGAAACATTAATAAAATTTGGACAAATGTTGATCAACAGTTTAATTTTCTAGAGATACACTCATCTTTTGATGCGCAAGCTCAAGTCCTTTCTCTGCCAAATGCTATCTGATAGATGGTTGATTGAAGAAGGAGAGTGCAGTAAACCCTTGATGAGTACCTCGCATCGACAAGGCCCATCATTAGTGACTTATACCAATACTTTAAACAAAACGAAGATAAATAAGAAAAACAAAGATAGTACAGTAACCCATGAAATCAAACAAAGTAACTGATAGTGTTAGTTTTCCTTAACACATAAAAAAAACAAGTCGAACTATGCCAAAGACCTTTTTAAAACTTGTCCAGGATCGAATTCATAGAAAATAATGAGGGTTCAAGTAGTCAATGTAAAGATTTGTTATAACTAGACCCCGAGGGTTTTCCTTGCAGCTTATAGGAAACTAGGCAAGAGTATCGACAGAGAAACACACCCATCGCAAGGAAAGACGAGAAGTAACTTAGAGGGACACACCCAGTTTTGTTTTTAAAGAAAAACAAATCAAACAAATTCTCCTAGACATTCAATGCTGAATCAAGACGTATATCCAAGGGGTAATACTAAGGAGGAATAATGGTTTAGGGCTCATGGAATACATAAGTACCCTTTTCTTTTTCCCGACGGTCTAACTGGTATTTCTTGGGGAAAAGAATGAATAGTCTGAGTGCCGCGATTTTCAGGAAAACAGGGATGAGAAGATAGTCTAGATGACTTCAGTACAAGAACTAAACCCATAGCATAGTAATAATTAACGATAAGGGGTAACATACTTAAACTCGAAAAGAACAACAGAGTGAGATAACAGTCACTGTAATAAATTGTTGAACACTCTACTTTGTTAAAACTTAACAGGAAGATGAACAATGGTCGACGGATTCACTCAGTAAATGGCCTCTAGGATGATAGTCTTCCCGCTCCAATGGATTTATGTACAGAGACAGTGTCAAATGGAAATATATAGATGCATTTCCAAATAGATCTACGCGAGAAAATATTAATAACCAAGAGTAACCGCGAGAATTTTCATAGGGAATACAGAGCCAAAATAAATAAAAAGGATTGGTAGTCTTGGGATAACCATCAGCTAGTCACATAGCTGTTTAATGAGAGCCTATACCTAATTTTCATAGTTAGGGCAAGGTGGTGAGCCTCAAGTGGGGCACTTTAAGCACGTGATAGTGTGAAAGGAAATGCGTTCAGAACACCTTAATTATCTTGGACGGTAGCTATTAAATCCTTCACAATCGTACCCCAGAGTACCCGCCTCATATCAACAAAGTACTCGTGATGACATACCACCCATATTTTCTCATATTAATCCTTACATTCAGTTCTGGTTAGGGTTCCCTCGCGACCATCAAATTTGGTTAACGAAAAGAAAACCCTATGCCAGAGTTGATTCATATAGAACTGACTGCAGGGCATAAGTATTTGACAAGGATAACTAACCTTAGAGAACTCCTTATAGATCATAAAACTCGCAGGAGAGAATTGTCACACAAATTTAAATACATTTAATTATCATCTGTCCCTATTTCTGAGGATATCGTTCTATCACCTCAGGATTCAAAGATGATCAGACATAGATACCAATGATAAGTCTTACTTATGTGATTGGGTTATAAGTTATGGTGACATACCTATGAGCATAAATAATTTGGTGGGGATAGAAGTTTTGATTATATTATGGTAGTATATTCACATTCATATATAAATGTATTTAGTCTTTGTGGAGGCTGGTAGTATAGTTTATACAAAGCATCAATGTGATCTACCTTGTAATTGCAGGTAGAACCTTGATTGACTCTAAAGACATCCACCACCCTTGTGGTTATGTTAGGTATAGTCCCTTAATTCACCTTACTAAGTAGCAAGAGAAGTTTGATATGGATCTTAACGAAGAAAAAGTAGTTTAAGTGCCCTTAAGAGAAAAGAAGAAATTTTTTTTTTTTTATGACATTTAGCAAAACATTACATATGGTATCAGAGAAGAAGGTTACAACACTTGGACCTTGAACAAGGCCATCTGAATTACTTAAGAATATAATTATGTTCATGTAAAACTAATAAAACCTTTATTGTTACAAACATAAAACCCTTTATGTTTTGTGTTAATTATGGTTGCTCAGGATGATGCAGAAATCAGAATTGAAGGAAATCCGGAACAGAGACCTCCTAGAGATCCAAGATAGAACAGTGACAGAAGCTCCCCTATGGAAATGTTGGAAGCAATGAGGAATCTTATTGTTGAGCTGCAGGTTTTCAAAGCCGACAACGAGAAATTGAAGAAAGCACAGTAGGAACAACAAGAGATAAATGAATTCTTGTTGCGCAATATAGTGACAAAGAAAATCCCAAAGGACGATAACAATGAAGAAGAGGTCAGCAAAAGGGCCTCCAAGAACTCTAGTCTAGATGAATGAAAAAGAGATAGTTTGTCTGAGGGTACACCTTCAGCTGAGGAAAAAACAAAAGAAGATAGAGAAAGGAAACAAGTAGACCACCTTGAAGGAGAATTTAAGAAAATTAAACCAGCTACCTTCGATGGAGAATTTAGAACAGGGGAGGAAGTTGAAGCATGGTTATTAGACATCAAAAAATATTTCCAGATATACAATTACTCCAACAATATGAAGGCCAAAATGGCCATTTACAATCTGAAAGGAAAGGCCAACATCTGGTGGAAAGATCTAAAGTTGGCTAAGGGCTTGAAAGAGAAACAGATGGAATGGTCAGACTTCAAGAAATATTTCAAGAAACAATACCTATCAGAAAGCTACTATGAAAGGAAAATGAAACAATTTTATGAGTTACAACTTGGTCATATGGAAATGGAGGATCCTATAAACAAATTTCTGGAATTACTAAGATTCGTACCTTATATCCAGGAGGACAAGGTAAAAATCCAGTGGTTCTTAAGATATCTACCACAATCCTACAGGGACAGAATTGAGTTTGACAAACCCAATTCCTTGAGTGAAGTATTCATGAAAGCACGAATGTGCTACGAACAGTACAAACAATGGGTAGATTTTCCCAAAGCTTGGAAGGATAAGAAACAATATTGAATGAACCAGCGGAAGAAGGGATACCAACCAACTCCTTATCAGAATGCAGCAAAAGGATTTGCTAGAAAAGACTTTCACTCCAATTACCAAAGTATGCAAGGAAATGGTAAACCAACAGTAAATTTGGGAACAAAGAAATTTGGGGACGGTCCTCGTGAACCATTGAAGTGATGGGAATGTGGAGAAACTCATCTAAGGAGGAAATGTCCACGTATAAATATAGCAAACATAACTTTCATTCATAATTTGCAGGAATCCTCGACAGTGGGTGATGTGGGAAGAATCCTACATAGAATAAATGCAGTCATAGAGGGTCGACAAGTTGACCACCAGTCCTCTGTGGTGGAAATCAAAGGTAAAATCAATAACACCCGAATTTCTGTTTTAATTGATCCCAGAGCTACATTAAGTTATATCACTCTTGGTGTAGTAGAGTCAAATAAACTCAAGAAGATGAAACACGCAAAATCATGGCTGGTACAGTTAGCAACCAGAACAAAAAGGAAAGTGGTTGATTTTATTCCTGATTTTGAATTCAGTTTAGATGGTAAAAACATAAAAACAAATTTGAATATTTTTCCACTAGGATCTTACGATGTGATTATCAGAATGAATTAGTTGGAAAAGAACAAAGTAGTTCTATATTGTTGTACAAAGACACTTAATTATAAAGACGATTATGATACTACTAGAACAACCCAAGGTATACCTAAACTAGTATCAGTTAGACAAGTCATAGCAAAGCAATTCAAGAAATTCATGAGAAAGGGATGTCAAGTTTATGCCATCCAAATAACGAATCTGTTAGGAAAAGAAGATAAGCCCAACTTAGAATACTTTTTTGTCCTACGTGAATTTACAGACGTGTTTGTTGATGAGATACCTGAATTACCTCTTAGAAGAGAAATAAACTTCTCCATAGACTTGTTACATGGATCAACCCCTATGTCAAAAGCACCTTACCGAATGAGTTTACCAGAATTGACAGAATTAAAAATACAACTGCAAGAATTGTTGGACAAAGAGTATATCAAACCGATTGTTTCACCATGGGGAGCACCAGTCCTCTTTGTGAAAAAGAAAGACGGTACTCTAAGACTATGTATCGATTATAGACAATTGAACAAAATGACTATTAAGAACAAGTACCCCTTACCTAGGATAAATGATATGTTCGATCAAGTAGGTGGGGCCAAGATCTTTTCAAAGTTAGATTTACAATCTGGTTATCATCAAGTTAGAATAAAAGATGAGGACATAAGAAAAATAGATTTTCGAACATGATATGGACACTATGAATTCGTATTCATACCTTTTGAACTCACTAACACACCAACCACGTTTATGTGTCTGATGAACAGTAGCTTCAGCCAATACTTGGACAAGTTTGTACTAGTATTTATCAACGATATTCTGGTCTATTCTAAAACAGAGGACGAACATGAAGAAAACTTAAGAATAGTTCTGCAAACTTTGAGGAAACACAAACTGTACAACAAATTTGATAAGTGTGATTTTTATCAAAAGAAAATACAATACCTAGGACATGTAATTTCTACAGAAGGCATTGTAGTCGACCCAAAGAAAATATAAGCCATCATGGAATGGATGGTACCTAAGGATATAGAGAATATCTGGTCATTCATGGGAATCACTTGATATTATCGCATATTTATAGAGAGGTTTTCAAAAATAGCCTACCCCATCACGTCATTACAAAAGAAAGGGACCAAATTTAATTGGTCATAGAAGTGTCAAGACAGTTTTAACAAGTTGAAGGAATTATTGACAACCGCACCCATATTGAAGGTAACAGATCTACATAAATGCTTTACTGTCTATGTTGATGTGAGTAAAGAAGGGCTAGGTGATGTCCTAACCCAAGACGAACATGTTATTTTTTATGAATCCCTAAAATTAAAGGAGCACGAGAGAAACTACGTCACCCATGATTTAGATTTGGCAGCTGTAATTCACGCCTTAAAAATGTGACAACACTACATAATGGGCAGAAAAGTTTCTATTATTGACAAATAATAGTGGTGTGAAATATCTATTTATCCAGCCGGATCTTAATGCAAGACAAGCACGATGGCTATCCTTTTTGAGCGAATTTGAATTTGAGGTAAGACATATCAAGGGTAAGGAAAATAAGGTAGAAGATGCCTTATTCTAAAGAGTCCATGGGTTATTTGAGATAAATGTTAGTAGAGAAGAAAGTGATCTGGAACAGAGAATAAGGACAACAAGCATTAACAATCAACGTTACACTAAGATAATGGAAGAATTAAAAAATAGTACCGCAAAATCAGATAAACTACATTTGAGTATCGACAAAAATGGAATTTTATGATTTAAAGATAGACTTTACATACCAAATTCAGCAGAGTTAAAAATAAAAATCCTAGATGAAGTACATAAGAAACTGTATTCTGGCCATCCAAGATACCAGAAGACGATAACAACACTTAGAAAACTATTTTACTAGCCCAACATGAAGGGCGAAACAAGAGAATACTTGGCTAGCTGCCAGGATTGTTAGTAGTTTAAGGCCGAACACCAAAATCCAGCCAACCTATTACAACCATTGCCAGTACCAGAATGGAAATGGGAGACCATATCGCTGGACTTGATTACAAGTTTGCCTAAAACTCAGAAACAGAATGACTCTATTGTGGTTGTAATCAATAAACTCAGTAAGTCCACACACTTTATTCCTGTAAAGTCTACCTTTAAAGCTATAAATATTGCTGAAATATTTATGAAAGAAATCTTTAGACTGCATGGTATTCCCAAAATGGTGATTTCGGATAGAGACGTAAAATTCACATCCTCTTTTTGGAAAGAATTGTTTCTAGGGCTAAATACTAATTTGAATTTCAGTACAAGTTATCATCCACAAATGGATAGACAGACTGAAAGGACAAATCAAATCATAGAAGATATGATCCGCATGTACGTAAGAACAAAACCAAGCAGGTGGGAAGACTACCTACACTTGGTAGAATTTGCATATAACAATGGGTACCAAACGTCAACTAAGTTGAGCCCCTTCGAGGTACTATATAGCAGAAAGTGTATGACTCCAATTAGATGGGACACCTCGGTTGACAGACTTATGGTGGGACCAGAGATGCTCCAAGAAATGAAAAGTACGGTAAGACAAGTACAATAGAACTTGAAAGTGGCACAGGAAAGACAAAAAAGTTATGCAAACCAAAAGAGAAGACACTTAGAGTTTCAAGTGGGAGATCATGTTTACTTAAAAGTCAAAGACTGAAAGAGTTCACTAAAACTCAGGAACTGTGCCAAGTTGGCACCCAGGTTTTGTGGGCCCTTCGAGATACTAGCTCGAATTGGACCCGTAGCATACCAACTTGCACTTCTAGCTAATCTAAAAATTCATAATGTATTTCATGTTTATTTGTTGAAAAGTTATGTTCATGATTCTACTCACCTAATTGATTGGAACTTGGTGCAGGTGGAACCAGAAGGCAAGTTCCAGGTGGAACCTCTGCACATTCTGGACAAGAGAGAAATAGCACTTCGGAATAGAGTCGTCGCTCAATTAAAGGTGCAATGGAAGAACTTTAGTCCTGAGGAGGCCACTTGGGTAGTTGGAGGGAGATTTGTAGAAATCTCATCCGATCCTGTTCCAAGAAAGGAACGAACACTGAGGACAATGTCTTATTTGAAAAGGGGAAGGATGTGACATCCCCAAATAAATTAATTTTGAAATTTGAAAATTGTTAGAAATTATTTCGTTTTTGGTAAATTTGAATTTGGAATTTTTTTTCCATTTATGGAAATTTCAAATTTTGAATTTGATAAATTTTAATTAATTATTATGACTGTTGGACAGAGACCTGATTTGACCCAACTAACTATTTGACCATGACATTTGTATGTAAACATAATATTTTTTTAATTATTGCGGGAGGACAAATGGAACAACAATGTTAAATTCAGCTAACCATGACTCCATGAGTGGGGAACATGTTGGAACTACCTCTGGGATGATTGTTACAAGTGGTAAATCAGAGATTTGGCCATTGGCAGCCCCTGAAAATCAGGGATTTAGAAAGCTGGGAAAATTCCCAAGTGAGGGAAAAAAGACCTAGGCAAAAATATTGTTTTGATAAATAGCATATGTGAGGAGGTAGGACACTGCCTAGTATGTTGGGAAGAGGAGACTACTGTATTCTTGTTGTTATGAACACTACTAATTGAGTGTGAGGCAAGAGGAGTTTGCTGAAACTGAAGGACATTGTTGAGGAGGCATTTTCTGAGTTAGCCCTCATGGACTCATGGTCAGGCTAGGGCGTGGACTGGGCAAGTGATTTGGATGCCTTGTCCTACGGTTGGGAGGAACGTGGTTGTTCCCTTTGTCTTCCCTGTAAACTAATTCAGATACATAAATCTACCCCTTCTCTATTTAGATTTTTATATATCTGATGTAATGCAATTCTTGATTTTGAATCTAATTATTTCCATCTCTGTTTAAATGATTAAATCGTTGATATGGTACATATATTGATTCGTAATTGAATTGTTTCCATTTCTATTTAAATGATTAAATCACTGATATGGTACGTATATTGATTCAGAATTGAATTATTTCCATCTCTGTTTAAAGGATTAAAATGCTGGTATGGTGCATATATTATTTCTCAATTGATATAACAACTCAAAGATCTGTTCGAGCAAATGAATCATAAAGATCGACAAAATTCCCTTAAACCCAATCCAGAATGACTCTTATGGTTAGATTGATTTTGAACAAACTCTAGATCTTATCTTTAATGGTTAAGACATAATTAAATAATTATGCTTGGTTAATTTTCGAGAGTAATCACCTCAAGAAAAAAGGGAAACTTAGAGTACTACCTTATGAGCGTAACAATAGGATAAATCTCAGTGCATCCAAAACCCTTGCAGAACTGCCTATGTGTAAATCTCTGTGAGAACTAAGTCTAGATACGAGACCTTTGTATTTTCTTCAGGTAAAGTCTTAAGATCATTCTTTTAGAGACCTCCTTTTCCACGTAGGTTAGAATCGAAACTAGCACCAAAACTATTATTCCACGAGATAATTATATCCTTAACAAAAGAGATAGGCCTAATTACTGTTGGTAATCCGCGTGGATGCCACAAAATAAAATATGAGATTTGAAATGTCTACAACAGAATGTATAAGTATTTGAGTTGTCCCTATATTATGTCCAGGATAAATTATTCTGACAGACTTATAGATGCAATCATATAAAAGAAATGCTAGAACAGATTAGAATAGATTTATTCTAAAATAGATATCTGAGAAATTTTAATTCATTCATAGAAACAATGCGAGTTGAGTTTGTTTTACCCTAGTCTTAATCACAACAACTACAACTCCTTTTCCTTGCAATAGAAGTCGAATACAGTAAATAGGGAAGTAATCAAGACTCTGTGACCATAGTGAATTTCTAGTAATTATTATTATTGCCGGAGAAAATAGATTGAATACATGTTAGTCAAAATTTAATTGCAATAAAATTCTTAGCCATATGTGGTACTCGAAATGCTAGAGAGATAACTTGTTGTGAGTTACTACACCGTTCCGAGTATATACGACAAGTACTCTAGTTCATTATCCAGAAAATTATTACATAGTTGCTCAAAACAAAAAAATTTGAACATGGAATCCTTATAATACTGAAAGAGAAACATAACCATTTTGGAATGGAAAACAGGGTGGAGCCATGACCTCAACTTCCTAGAACCTATAGAGTTAAAATCGAGAAGATATGGGCTCGAAACCCGAGTACCTTTTTCGCCAAGAACAGAGAGACACGCATCTTTTGATGCGTTAGCTCAATTGCTTGCTTTGTCAAATGTTATCTGATAGATGACCGACCGAGGAAGGAGAGTGTAGTAAACCCTTGATGGGTAAATCGCATCGACAAGTCCTATCATTAGTGACTTATACCAATAATTTAAACAAAATTAAGATAAATAATAAAAACATAGACAATACAGTAACCCATGAAATCAAACAAAGTAACTGACAGTGTTAGTTTTCCTTAACACATAAACAAACCAAGTCGAACTGTGCCAAAGACTTGTTTTAAAACTGTCTAGGATTGAATTCATAGAAAATAACGAGGGTTCAAGTAGTCAATGTAAATATTTGTTATAACTAGACCCCGAGGGTTCACCTTGTAGCTTACAGGAAACTTGGCAAGAGTACCGACAAAGAAACACACCCATCACAAGGAAAGACGAGAAGTAACTTAGAGGGACACACCCAGTTTTGTTTTTAAAGAAAAACAAATCAAACAAATTCTCCCAGACATTCAACTCTGAATCACGATGTATATCCAGGGGGTAAGACTAAGGAGGAATAATTATTTTGGGCTCAGAGAATACCTAAGTACCCTTTTCTTTTTTCCGACGGTCTAACTGGTATTTCTTGGGGAAAAGAACGAATAGTCAGAGTGTCGCGATTTTCGGGAAAATAGTGATGAGAATGTAGTCAAGATGACTTAAGTACAGGAACTAAACCCATAGCATAGTAATAATTAACGATAAGGGGTAACTTACTTTAACTCAAAAAGAACAATAGAGTGAGATAACCCTCACTGTAATAAACTGTTGAACACTCTACTCTAATAAAACTTACCCTAAAGACGGACAATGGTCAACGGGTTCACTAAGTAAATAGCCTCTAGGACGATAGTCTTCCCGCTCCAATGGATTTATGTATAGAGCCAGTGTCAAATGGAAATATACAGAGGCATTTCCAAATAGAGCTACACGAGAAAATATTAATAACCAAGAGTAACCGTGAGACTTTTCGCAGGGAATATAGATCCAAAATATAAAAAAAGGATTGGTATTCTTGGGATAACCATCGACTAGTCACATAGATGTTTAATGATATTTTGTACCTAATTGTCTTAGTTAGGGCAATGTGGTGAGCCTTTGGTGGGTCACTTTAAGCACGCGATAGTGTCAAAGGAATTACATTCAGAACACCTTAATTATCTTGGACGGTAGCTATTAAATCCTTTACAATCGTACCCTAGAGTATCTAACTCACATCCACGGGGTACTCGTGATGATAGAACACCCGTATTTTCTCATATTAATCCTTACCTCAGTTCTGGTTAGGGTTCCCTCACGACCATCAAATTCGGTTAACGAAAAGAAAACCCTATGCCAGAGTTGGTTCAGATAGAACTAATTGTGGGGCATAAGTATTTGACAAGGATAACTGACCTTAGAGAACACCTTACAGATCATAAAAATCACACGAGAGAACTGTCGCACAAATCAAAATACATTTAATTATTATCTATCCCTATTTCCTAGGATATTGTTCTATCACCTCAGGATTCAAAGTTGATCATGCGTAGATACCCATGATAAGTCTTACTTGCGCGATTGGGGTATAAGTTATGGTGACATACCTATGAGTGTAAATAATTTGGTGGGGATAGAATTTTTTATTATATTATGGTAGTATATTCACATTCATATATAAATGTATTTAGTCCTCGTGGAGGCTGGTAGTATAGTTTATACGAAGCATCAATGTGATCTACCTTGTAATTGCAAGTAGATCTGTGATTGAGTCCAGAGACATCCACCACCCTTGTGGTTATGTTAGGTATAGTCCCTTAATTCACCTTACTAAGTAGCAAGAGAAGTTTGGTATGGATCTTAACGAAGAAAAATAAGTTTAAGTGCCCTTAAGAGAAAAGAAGTATTTTTTTTGTTTTATGACATTTAGGGAAACATTACAAAGGGTGTACGGATTAAGGCAAGTTTCAAAGGTTCAAAGTATTTGTTTGCGGTATCGTCCCATATGAACTTCTAACCTTTCTTAAGTAGCCAAGTGAATCCTTTCGTAATTTCAGGGTAATTTGGGATGAAACGACGTAAAAATGTTTCCTTCCCTTGCAAACTTTGGAGCTAGCGTAAAGTGGAAGTAGGAGGTAGATTAAGGATAGATTCAACCTTCAAAGGGTCTACATGAATCCTATGTATTGACACAATAAAACCAAGTATTCTATTGGAATCTACACAAAAGATACATTTGTGTGGGTTTAAGTTGATATGATAATAATGACAACGTATGAAAATGGCCCTCAAATGCGTCGGGTGTTCTTGGCGATGAATGGAATGTGTCAATAGATCATCAAGATAAGGTTGCATGATGTGCTTAATATCATGGAAAGCATAAGACATAGCATGCTGAAAATTCATGCTAGCATTCTTGAGACCAAAGGGTAATTTCCAGTAAGCAAAGGTCCCCCAAGGGAAAATAAAAGTGGTCTTGTGTTGATCTATGGGTAATATGTTAATTTGATTATAGCCAAAGAAACCATCCATCAAAGAGAAGGTTTCACTTTCAGCATAGTCGTCGATGATCTAGTCAACGAAGGGGGTTGGGTAATTGTCCTTAGGACAAGCCTTATTTATGTCCCTATAATATACACAGACACAGATGGTACCTTGTTTCCTATTCACCAAAATGAGATTCGATACCCAATCAGTCAATGCACAGGATAGATAAAGTCGGCTTTAAGAAGTTTTTCAACTTCAGGATTGATAGCAGTAGCTTTACGTGGGTGCATTGGGCGAAGTCTCTTCTGAACAGGTTTAGTGTCCGGGTATGTCTTAATCTCATGTACAACAATATCAGGATCGATACCTGGCATCTCTTCGTAAATCCAAGAGAAAACATCACAGAATTCTTGGAAAAGGGATTTATATTCATGGACCTTGTTGGTAGAATAGGAGGCTCAATATGAATATTCTCCACGACTCCGGGTTTAATAGATATGTCGAGAGGAATGGTAGGTGAAATGTTTCTCAAGTTTCCTTCGTACAAGATGTCATGTGTTGACTCAAGAACTGAATAAATAACCACAAAAGTCGATGTAGTCAAAATCCATTGGTAACTCTCTATGGTATCGTGTTCTAGGAAGAGAATGGATTGATGATGTCCATCATCCCAAGCGGTGTCTTCCACGGACACAACTGAAATGATCATCTCATTAATAGAAAATATCACATGAAATGGATCAGGAGATGAATCACGAGAGGAGGGTGTTTCCGATTGAATAGTTTGGTAAGTGGATTGGATCAGACTTAAAGGCATTTTGTCACCGTAACGAGAGTAATCACCAACCCTAGGTACCACCCATGGGTCGTATGACTCACGGGCTTCATGAACGGTGGTGTATATAACGTTAATAGAGGAAAAAAAAGGAGGGGAGATATCGAGTGGTTGGATTGGAAATGTACCCATCAAAGTTGAATCTTTCAAAAGACACACTTCGACAGTCTTGTAACCAGGAGGTGTCTTCTAAATGAATGGAATGTTGCTAGTACGAGAATCAGAATAAAAAAAGGTTAGTTGGTAAACAATAATGAATTTTCCTTGGTGGGGGAAATGTACCACAACGAAAAGGGTAGAAACAATTGCACACATGGAATCAATCCAACTACGGCCAAGTAAAATATTATAATCAAGAAGTGCATCGAAGACCTCAACCTCAACATTGACCTATTTTCCTTCCAATGTAATAGAAAATGAAGGATGAACACCGTAGGGTTTAAAGCATGTACCATTGAAATCCTTAAGTGTATTGTGTGATTTGTTGAGGGAAGGAGAGCCAATGGCTCTCCAACAAGTGATGGACATGACACAAGTCGAGGCTCCTTCATCAATAACAGTTCTACAGATGTTCTTGTTTTCAACAACAACTTGTATCTGGAATGCTGATTGAGGAGGAAGCCTTGGAATGTGATCTTCCAAGTCAGAGATTATGAGATTAGTATCCATGGGATCAATTCCACCGATGTCCTTTAACATTTCCTTCTGTTGAGCTGGGAAACTTTGAACGACTTCAAAAGATGACATCACAGAGGGTGTTTGCACAAGATCTTCTACAATGTTGTAGTTTTTTGCAGCACGGGCGTGAGGGTTAAACGCAGACTTTCGAACAATGCCCTTGGGAGGAGGGCGAAGGAATATATCGAGACTTTGTCATTAGAGATGAAGAGGACTGTTGGGAGGTGAAGTTGGGGGAGAAGGTTGAACCAACAAAGGTGGTATATCATCAACTTTTTCTTTTAACAAAGAGTAATCCTTTGCTCGAGTTGTGACTGCAACTTCATTCTTTTTAGAGTCACCAGTACACATAAGGACATAGAATGAAGTAGAAGGGGTAGCTTGGTCATGAATGACCATTTGGGATTTTTTTTGAGAAGGGAAAGGTTGGGACAAAATGGTAGGCATAGACAGTTTCTCGGTTCCTTGGAGAAACTCAGTAACCTCGACACATCTTGGACAATATTTCGTGTAATGGTTGTCACCACAATATGAGGTAGGGGTAACGAGGCTTACGTTTATATTTATGATCATTGATTTATGTTTTGGATTTATCAAATTGTGGGTTATTATTCTTGTCTTCCTTATCCTAACCCTTTCCTTTCATTTTATTTGGATTTCTCCCAGCAAGCGTTGATTGAACAAAATTAACTTCAACAGTCTTACCGGTGGAAGGAGTAGGAGTAGGATCACTTTGTGAGTTGGAATTATTAGATTTGGGATTGGTTTGACTGGCGGGCGAAGACTAGATCTCGGCCTGAAAAGTGCCAATCACACCATCAACAACATGAGAAGTTGTCGGAGGTTTTGGGGTAGGGTTTCTCGAAGGACGAGAAAAGTCAGGGATGAAATCATAAAGTGTTCCTATTTGTGAATAAACAAGATCAAGATACTAAGCACGACTAATCGCCTTCTCTTTAGTGACAACACCACCCATGGTGACATCATGAGAAATAGGTCCAATGAGTGATTTGGTAAACCACTTGGATAATAGTTGATCAAGGAGAGGAACTTTGATTAAATGTCTTCCACTCATGAATGTGATCAAAGATATGAGTGGATGACGATTACCTAAAAGAAATCAAAATTTATGTTCTCATCTCGTATAGAATTGGTAACTAGTAATGTGTCAGAAAGGCCATGGCTAGGGTGTTAAAGTCATTGAAGAAACCTTGAGGTAACTCGATGTACCATTTTGTTGTCAAACTCGTGAGAGCTTGCTGGAAAAGTCGCAGTCTGATGGAGTCATCCATCAAGGAGTTGGATGAACACCATAGATGAAAATTCATAGCATGATTATTAGGATCTTCTCCTACTCGACCGTCAAATTTAGGAATGTCGGATGATAACTTGGCCAGTATGACGGGCCAATGAGGAGAGTGTAAGATAATATCATTCAAAATCCTAGACAGATCAGGTAAATCCAAAGTGGCCAGGAAAGGAAATTGTCAGTTCACTTGTGGAAACTGGTAGTTTTGAGCAAGAAGTCTCGTAGGTAGACCAGTAGGACCGTAAGTGGTATACAAATAATTAGACAGTCACAACAGAATTGATTATGGAAGGTTTTGGGACATATATCCCACAAGGTTGGGTTGGGTAGAGGGCTTCCCTTGGTAAGGGGCACTAGATTGAATGCCCTGACCCCAAGTGGGATTCAAGGAACCTAGATACGGTGGGCCGAATTTAGGGGGTACAAAAGAGTTAACTTGAGGATGTTGTCCCCTGGACGATTGTAGATTTCCTTGGGAAAGAAGGTTCCAAAGTTGGGATTGTGATCCAGGTGCGTTATTTCCATATAGTGGGTTATGGACTCCAACCTGATGTTCCCCCCCCAAGATGAGTTTGTGCCCCAATTTGAGTTTGACCCCAAAACAGAGGTTGACCCCCAGCTTGAGGTTGACCTCAAACAAGAATGCAGTAACCAAAAGTGAACGAATGAATGGTGCCTCCAACTGGATTGGAGCCACTAGGACTAGATCCTCCAAGAAAAGGTGGAGGGGGAACATAAATCCCTCCGGAGAGAACCTAGGAAGGTGTAGGAACAAATCCAACACCAGCATTATACCCAGGAGGAACAAAAAGTCTTGATGGAACCTAGCTACAGATAGCAACAAAAGCATTCAGATATCTATACCCAGGGGGTATTGATGGATTTGGTCTAGACGAAAGTGGTGTCCCAATCAGAGCTTGGGAGATAACAACATTTCCAGTGGGAATCATAGTAGCTTTTGAGACCCTAGTAGAATGAGCCATATGAAGAGTAGGGATCGAGTGATAACTAATCAATATTTGGTATGAAACAATGGTGCCACTACTGGTGGTACCAGTAAAATGGTCCAAAGGTACCGTCTAGGTGACAAATGTTTCAGTAACTTGTGATGCCATAGGTTATTGTACAAATCATGTAATGTCAAAGGGATAGAACCAAAACCAGAAGGTCCAATAGTGTGAGATGGGATCCTAAATGATTAACTTTGAAAAAGTGGATCCTATACTCCAGATCACGTGTTAGGTCCGATAGGTACTTTAGTTTCATCAACAAGAACAATTTATCTAGATGAATTCAGGGGTATACATGGGTTCCGTGAAACACTCAATGCTGGATTTACAAGGAGGCAGAAATCCTCTAAGGAGTCCAAAACAATATGAAATCCTTCCAAAGAGTGTGTGCTTCCAACTTCTGAAGAAACTTCATGGTCGACTACTCCTTCTGGAGAGCCTTCTGGTGAACTGGGAAGCAAAGGTTGGTATCCTTTCAAATATTTCGGGGGTAGCCCTTGCATCCTACATGAAAGGCGAAGGCCGATGTTGGCCGAGCCGAGTAAATAATGGAAAAAATATTTGGCCAACTAGAGAAAACAAAAAACACTCACTACTAAAATCTAAGAATTAAACCAAACAAACAAACCTTCTTGTTTCGAGGTCACTAGTTGGTGATGAAATCCAACATTGTGAAATCGAGAAAAGAAGTGGTTGGGATAAGCAGGTGGAAAAGTTACATTGACGACCTGCTTAACGGACTTACACATTGGTGCAAGATCCCACACATAATCGTGGGTATACCCTCCAAGGATCCCGAGTGAGTTTGGCCAATGTCGATTCCAGGTACCATGAAGACTTGCCCCTCCACAGTCACCTTATGTAAAGACCCTAAATATATAGGATACTAAGGTTACGAACTACAACAGTGATGCCTGGGGAAACATTTGACAGTCTGATCCATGCGCAAAGGTAGGGTATCTAGCTCGAAATCAACTTAAAAGACTTCCACTCATCATTGTGGTTATACCTTCAAGCGACCCCCATAATATGCACAATATTTACACCAATACCAATAAAGCAGGGTGAGTAACTATGCTAGTTTTAATGAGACCTCAGGCTTGACCCTTGTGTGACAAGGGATTCCCAGGAAAAAATGTAGCAATTAGATTTCAAATCTCCCTTTCACAAGATACTATTGTGTGTTTTGATTCTTTGGAGAGTGTACCTCACAACCTATTCCAAAGCACTATCCTAGCTAATGTTAGTGTAAAATATCCCTAGAAAATAAAAGTTACTAATTGAATTTTAGATTTACGATGTATTTTAGAGGTTGTTACTTACTCAAAAAGGAGATGGAAGTGAAACTCTTGATGTTATGACCTTGACCCAATAAAATGAAAAAAGATATGAATGTGCAATTTTTCAATTCAATGAACTCTAGTTACAGTAGGGAGAAGGTATTTTTCTTTTGAAGTACAACAAGCTACTAATTACAATTCCTTAATTATGAATGAACACACTTCAAAATAATCATGAACTGCAAATTTTCCAATTTCTTCTTATATTTCAAATGTAAAAAATTTCTTATAAGAGATTGCTAAAAGAATAAATGAATTTGGTTCTTCTTTTCCAAGACAAAATCAGAGATGTGATAACGAAAGGAAAATGGAAGCCAAGAAAATCAAAACACTCTCAACACTGTTCCCAAATCAAATTCACAATGTAAACAAAACGAAAAAGACACGAAAAACTCTTGACATAAGCACGCAATAAATGTTTCTTAATCAACAAACAATCTGACAAACAAAATGAATCCAAAACTCAAGACAAACCAAAGACCCTTTGTCAAACAAGCACTTAGATGAATATTCGAGATTATATCCTTGTGACAATGAGTATGAGAAAAAAACTTGCAAAAGGAAAAGAAAGACTTTCAATCACTAAAAACCAACTACAAGCAAGCTCCAAACTCAAGAATCAATAAATCATGAGAATAGGAAGTTCACCCCAGGCTTCTAAGACAAATTTGGGAGGTAAAAGGTAAACTGACTCACTCCATCAAAACCTACAGGAGTCGTTGCAAGCTGGGTATAAGACACAGTGCGACGAGAAAGGGTCATCGCAGACCACTAGCAAAGTAGAGTGCGATGAAGCCACACTAGATTGGCTAAACAGGGAGCAATGTCCCAGGGTCGTCAGAGGCTATCAGTAAGGTATAGTGCGATAATATCTGTAAATTTGGAAAAATTGGGAGAAAGACAAAAAATCCAAGAGAACTTCTAGACCCAGGGAGTCTAGATGGTTCACCCACAGAATCAGAGAATGAAAATTATCAGAAGAAGGAAGACTAAAGGAAAATGGGAAGAAAAAAATCAAAATGAGGTTGTATCCCCAGTATGGTCACCAATTTTGTTATGGGACTTATCAGTAAATGCAGACCTAAATAGATCTCCCTAGATCCACCTAGATCTAGAACAAAATAGAACAAGACATGATGATTTCCCTAAGCTCTAATCATTGAGTTTACTATCAAACGAAAGATGGGCGACATACCATTTAAATATCACTTCCTCTTCTCGTCGTCGTCTTAGATCCACTCTAGTGCTCTTGTGATATCAGAGCAGCAAGAGAACACAAGCCAACCAAAGTGAACGCAATATAGCATACTCAAAGAGAACCTATGTATGTTATCAAGGAATCATACAATAAGACAAGATGAGTTTTATGGGAAAGAAAGATATCATTGTATTATATAATAATGAAAGTGGAGATTACAACCAAAGCCTTAATGTTGCAAGGTCCCTTCTGATGACCCTTTGCTCCAACACACACACTTTCTCCAAAATTGAATGAAGAAGATCCACAATGACTTGGTGAACTAAGATATAGTTCTCAAGTATGAACTGAAGTAGATATTTTCATCCAATTCTTAGCCTATTCAATAATAATCTTGCTTGAATCAACCTTAGACTTTTCCATGAGAAATCCCTCTTTATATAGGGGAAAGAGAGATGGTTAAAGAGATTAGGATGATCCCACCAAATCAGAGAAGCGATTAGGATCCCAACCATATGGATGCCACCTCACCTTCTAGAATATCCCCTTCTAGAAATTTCACGAGGGTCGACTGTTTCTTACCCTTTTGGCATCGTCACACCCCAGCTGTAGAGAAGCCTGTGGAGACATCGGAAACTAGTTTTAGGGCAGAGTGCGACAACTAGGCATCGTCGCACCCTGCTTATGATGCAGCCTGCAATGACCTTTCTTAATAGGGTTTTTTGGAAAAGGAAGCCAGTCACTTTCCTCATGGAGAAAGACTCTTTTTGGGAACATGAACACATGTTGTCAGTGGATTACTTAAGATGACCAAAATAATGTGTAACATCTTAGCATCCTAGGCTCTCTGTCCTAATCATCACATAAGCCTCCTATATTATTGTAACTCGACTAAATATCCTAACAAACATGTATACAATTCATAATTACAATTGGGGCTCTACCGGTGGATATATCATCACTTATCTTCTCATATGTGGATAAGTGATGGAGCCTCATTGCTCCTTCCTGCACCACGTTTGTGATGAATTCTTTCAATATCCTTCATCTCAAAATTCTGTGTTCAACTCCCTCTATCTGACAGAATCCTCAGACCATGCTTCTGCTTGTTGCATGCACCTTTGCGTCCTGCAAAGTGTTACAAAACCAAGTTGGCTTCTTCCTAATCAATGAACCCCTCTAAATTTTGACTCCATCTGAGTCCTTTCAAGTCTTTCTTTTTTGTGGTAACCTTCCTATAATATGTAGGATAACCTGCCTGAAATAGAAACAAGAAAAGAAAAATTATTTCCAATATAATATCATTTTATATAAGAACATATCAATTTCATGGTAATTCATTATATCATTACCAAGGTGTCCTTCCTCGTAACAATAACATGAAATATCTCCTAGACGATATGTTAGTTCATATTGCAATTAAGTACAATAAGCATTTATATTAATAGTACATTCTACTAAGTATTCATTTGTTCCTAGCATTAATAAAATATAAAGGATTGCAATACTTAAGCAACAATTAAAATATGAAACTTGATATGCAAACCTAGAGTCTAGATATTGTTCCGCTTGATTTTCTTTACTTCTGAGACAAGTATTCTTTCCAACCTGGAGAGTGTGTTATTCCTCTAAATGTATTAGATATGAGATCCTTTTGCCTCTACGATGGCTTCTTGGACAAATATCCCTTCTCTTTCCAAAGATTCAAATCTATAGTAGTTACTTTTTATTATTTATCCTACTGTATGTTCATGTGCTTGGAATCTCCAAAAATCAAACTCTTCATCCTTTGATGTGTGCTCTTCAATCTGTGGTTCCATAAATTTTGGCTTTATTCTTCGCAAGGGTGATGCCAATCCTTGTCTTCCATGCTCTACCAAGAGACCATGCTTCTATTGCACCACTCTGATTTCATGGAGGAAGTCATGATTGTCTTTGACTTTGACCTTGACCAATATTTTGACTTTGACCAATCAAACCTTGAATTTGACCAGTCAAACGTTGACTTTGACCCAAAAAATAAACTTTGACATTTTTTATGTCTGAGGGCACTAGGATATGCACTAGGTTAGGGCACACTAAGATAACCAAAAATTAGTCCCAATACTTCACAAAAACTTTCACTTCAACTAGTGTTGGCGCTGCAACTGGCACTGCAACTAGTGTTGCAACTAGTGTTGAAACATGCACGAAGGAATTAGCACAAAGGAAATGACACTAAGGAAATGGCACTATAACTACAATTTTTCTACAACGATATTGAAAGAGAGCTATGTGTCTACCTTCTAATGGTTAGACTGTTTCAAAGGTGGTGTGGGCCCATAACCCGTTATAATATTGTGCTCATTTAACCATAGACAATGCTACACCATTACCACCCATCCATAGGCACAAAATCCACCCTCGATCACCTTAACCTTTGATAGAAAAAATGATTCTAGAAAGCCACACCAAAACCAACAGATGATCAAGAGAGCACACCTTCTTTAAGGGTAGTGCACAAGAGAAGGTACTAGAAAGACTGAACACAAGAAAATCGTACAACTGTAGTTGTTGATTCTACACCTCCAAACTTTTGCATTATTTTTGGTTTCTCGAGTGAGAGTGAGTGAAAAAATGAGACAACAGATCCTCTATTTATATTAATCTGTCCAGTGACTTTTCTGGTTGGGCCGACCTGACTTTCTGGTAATTAATTTTTTGTTTAACTTTTCCCTGCAAGGCCAACTTGTCTTCCTAGAGGATAATACCTTAATATTATATATTCTGTTGAGCTGACATGTCTTCTAGGGTTTTCACACATCTGTTTAGGGTGTCTCTTGCTTCCAAATTTTTTTATTCTAGTCAAAGGTTACATATGAAGTTTAATATCTCATGCAACTATCATAATATCAACAAGTAGTAACCAAGGATAAATTAATTTCTTGCTCAATTTCAGTTGGCCTTCAGGCATGAAGGTGAAGATGACAAATTTTCCAAGTCCAAGGTGGATCATAGTCCAGAAGGTACAGTAACAATGGAGTTGTTGTGATCAATCTCCAAGTGGGAGATTGTTGGTTGTAGAGCCTGATTATCTTCCTGATTCATAGATTTGTTTCATCTGTTCTTAGATCCCATTTCTTGATGGTGAGGTGTGGGGGGAATTTCTCCCACACTATTATAGTCAGGGGGCAAGGTATTTGGGGGCAGTGCCCCCAAAGAAAATTTTTGGGAAAAATTGCCTTGTAAAATATTTTAATTTTGTATTCATAATGGACCGTTCATTACAAGGTCGCAGATCTGATGGTAGAAGTTATATTAGGTTTTTTTTCCCTACAAGGAAACACTATTTTCATGAGGGAATTGTATTCTGGACATATATGTGTGTGTGAATATTGTATTCTGAGAGAGGATGGTGTGAGAGAAAGAAGAGGAAGTTACATTGGGTGTGTTGTAGGTTGTAACCCTTCATTTTACTAGATAATGATAAAGGAAGGACCTAGCAATTTCTCTCATGGGCGTAGCTCACAATGGGTGAACCACATATATTTTTTTATTTACTGAATTGTATATCTTTTGTGTTTTATTTCCACATTTGTTTTATTTTATTGCTTCACAATCCTATTTTTCTAACAAGGGAGATATCTAAGAAGAGAAAAAGAGAGGTCGAGAGTGAGATGGAGAGAGAGAGAGAGAGGGATGGGTAGAGAGATAAGGGGAGGAGGGAGATATCAAACAAGAGAAGAGAGGTTGAGAATGATATAGAGAGATGGAGGTAGAATTAAGGGCAGAGAGAAAGAGGGGGGGGAGGGAAAAAGAGGATTAGAGAGAGATACTGAGAGTAAGAATAACAACGAGAGAGAAAGAGAGGAGGGGTGTAGAGAGAGTGTGTTTGAGAGTTTGAGCGTAAGAGAGAACACGAAAGAGAGGGGGAGTATAGATAGAATGTTTGAGAGTATGAGAGGGAGGGAGAAGGAGATAAAGAAAGGGAANTGAGAGAGATAACAATAGTAGAAGAGAGATTGAGAGTGAGATGGATATATAGAGGGATAAGGTAGAGAGAGAGGGGGGATGGAGGGAGAGAGCCAACAAATCAATACCATCATATTGACACAACAAGTTGTTAAAGTTTAACCTCAATAAAAAAAAATGGATATTATAATTTACAAATGTTTAGAACTTCCATTTCTATTTAAAAAAACAAAAAAAATGTAGTGCTTGATACCAACTTACCTAATTCAAGCTTCATCACGTTAATAAAGGAAAATATTTCAAATTGAATGGTTTTAATCACATTTGGAATTGAATAGCAAGTTTCATGAAATTCAAATTGTATTTTTGACTTTTTAACATATTTTTAGGCATAGTAAATGTTCTGACTAACAACAAAAATTGTTGGTTTGGAAAACTGATGCACCAACACGCCACAACATTGAATTGTCTTGTATATGAAGATAAATGTATTTCTTACAATGGAGTTACTTGTATAATTTTCCAACTACTAAAACTAACAATAGACAACTTAACTAAGGACTTAATTACATTATTATAACACTTCCCCTTAATTACATCCACTAACAACATTAACTAGAATGATCACTAGCTTCCCTTGGATTGATATTTCTTCACTACAAGCTTCATATTTGATGGTTTACAATTCATTAGACCCCCCTTAATCATAACTTGGACATAATCATCTCACATTCTGAGATTACTCGATATAACATTCCCCCCTTAATCGAAGATTCAATTTCTCTGATTCAATATCAAGCTAGCACACGAGTACACATGCCACCATCGTACCTACTCCAATGGTTCATTACACAACTTGATTCCACATCCTCCCTATGCATGATGGATATACCACGTTCTACGATGCTAATTGTATGCTTGAATAACAAGGATTACAATAAACCTAGCGAAGTTAGATTACATATGACTACACTTTTACAACTAGGACAAGAACTCTCTGGGGTTTCAGGTACAAACGATCATGCACCCAATTATTACAAAATTTCATGTCAAGTACAAAATTTCATTACTTGGGGGTTGTCATATTGGTCCATTTCCCACACAATCTCTTGCCAATGCCTTTTTTCCACTGCGTCATAGTGGATTCTTATATTTCTAGTGACTCTAAAATATTACCATACTAAACTTTTTTGTTGTAGATTCAATATCTATTCCTTCTTTGGATAACTACTCTGGTCTTCTCCCATGGACCATAGGAATCCTCAATCTCACTACTCGAGACCTTTCTTGAGGAGCTCCTTCTTTAACGAACCACTGAAATCCTCAATATCATTGTTGGAGACCTTTCTTGTGGAATTCCAGGTTGTTTTTGTAGTGCAAATATCTTCTTGCTTATTGCTAATGTTTCTTCACCCTGGAATATTTTCACCTAGTGGTTCCTCAACTTTCTTGTCTTTTTCACTTCGCACTTCTTGTTGGCTATATGGAAATTATTTCTTCTTGTTGATTGCATGACACTTTCTTGCAGCAAATTGTTCTTGTTGACTTCAAGACCCACAATGCACATGATATGTCGATCCTTTCTTCTTCTGATTCTTTATTTTCATAGCTTTTCTCAACATTTCCTTGTCTTTCTTAATTTTCCTCGGGTTTATCACTCCACACCATCATATAATCTGTCGATCCTTTTTTTCTTTAAATCTTCCTTGGATATTCCTTTTGCAATGATAACCTGATTCTTCTTGTTTTTAATCCAAATTGCAAGTACTCTGTGACTTCATTGTCTTTATCTCTTTATCACTTGCCAACAATTCCTTCTCGCTTGTTGGTCCCTTTTTTCTTGTTTCACTTATTGTAGTGATCTGCCAATCCTACCTCTATCACTCCATTTCAGCAATAGAGTTCTTATAACGATTTTATTTTGCTTGTTGCTCAGCCATTCTTACTTGACTTTATCACCCTTGTCTTTAAAAGTGGATTATATTCCCACGTTACATTTTATCCTTTCTTGCTTAATCTCTACACCAACCCACGATATTCTTCTTGGCCATTCTTGCTTAATCTCCAGACAACCCTTTCTCAATGATTCTTTGGCATTTTTACTACATGAAATGCCCCCTTCTTTATTGCTCGATACTGAGGATCCTTTCTCAAAGATTCTTCACTCAAAACTTTATTTATCGCGGTGATTAGGCTTTGATAAAAAAAAACAGCTCTACCATTCCAGCGAAAAGAGGTTCTCCTATTATGTGGTGGGATTTACATCATTTCTTACATATTTTGTGGTGAGGTGGACAAATTTTATATTAGTTAAATATTGAAAATAATATGAAAGGTTTGAGAGCTTTTTGTTAGTGAGTTTGTAAAATTATATAATGAAGAACCACTCACTTAAAGTGGTGTGTGCAAGTCCCACCTTGCCACAAGAACATGGTCATTAGTTTGGTTATGTCTAGAGTTCGTTAAAACTTCTGATTTTTGGAGGATGCCATGACCAAGAACAACGACCACTGGTTATAGTTGTGATATGATGTGATTGTATGCTTGTGTGAAATATGTCACTTTGTAAGATTGATTTATGGGTACATTATGTATCTGTACTACTTTCCTTCAAAGCTGACCAATACAATGAAAGACCATGTACTTTGACAAATGAAAGTAATATAGAATAGACTACTTTCCTAGATAAATGGTGAATACAATGATAAACCATGTTTTTGAACAAATGGAAGTATGTCAATAGAATGACTATCAATTTCATCATTACAAATAGGTCATAAATGGTCAAAAGCAATTGTATTTTCAATGGATGGAGTAGTAGTTTGAATGAATGGGAGAGAAAGAGAGTAGTCTACTAGAGTTCAGAAGTGGATAAAGTTGTTACTAAATACCATACTACAAAAATATATATTTTTAAATGTGTTTATTTGATTTCATTATTGTTCCTAGTGATGTAAGCAATAAGAGAGGGTGTTAGAATTAATAATTATATATTGGTTTCCATTTGTTAGATCTAGTTAGTTGTGAGAGATCTTCTCCAATTATCAAAACCTATTTATGTGTGTGTTGTTGAAAGAATTCCTCACTAATTTGTTATGAGGAAAATTTGTATAAATATATGCTTGATTAATACATAAAATTATTTTATACATGTTGGTTTACTAATTCATGTATCTTCAACACCAACTATATCCTCACAACCTTCCTTATGTTTGAGCCTTGAGCACAACCTTCCTTGTCGGCCTTGAGCCCTCAATCACACTCAAACTAATTACTAAAAAAACTTAATAAATTTTGATAGTCAAATAAATTTATGAAATAATAATCAAATAATAATTTTTATTAGAAAATAACTTAATAGATTTTAATAATTTAGTTAGATTTTATATTAATTTAGTTCATTAAATGATTTTGATTTAAAATTTTCAGAAATTATTTATTAAATCTAATTTTTAAAAAGAATTTTTCTAAAATTTTAAAAGTAAAGTTTTCAATAACTATAATTTCTTAATAAACTTGGTGAAGGATCAGATATTTTTCTTGCTTATCAGATTTTGTATTTATTTAATACAAAAGAAAATATAAATGTTCTCCTAACATCATGGCAAGCTGCGTGCACAACTCTGCCCTACTCCTTTTTCTTCTATTTCCAATTCCAGAAAGTGGGATGCCCTACTCCTTTTTCTTCTATTTCCAATTCCAGAAAGTGGGATGGGCTCCAACTTTGTTGTTGACTTAGGTAATTTTCAAACTACAACTAAAATTGGTAAATATATTATTAAAACTACAACTAAAATTTCCAAACTACAACTAAAATTTTCAAACTACAACTAAAATTGGTAAATATATTATTAAAATAAGTTAAAAACTAAAATAGTTGGACAATTTTTTTTTTCCTTTCTTACCTAAATATCTTCTTTTCATTAGGACAATGTAATAGATGTACCATTTAAAGACTTTTGGTTCGATTTATATTTATTTGACTTTTGGATCGATTTATTTGTTTCACTGATTTTGGAAAATATATATATAAAAAGCAGATTGATATATATATCATTTTTGTTGGAGATATTAATTAAGTAGGGAGCTTCAAGCTTAGGCAAACTCTGTCTGTCACGGAAAAGAAAGCAAAGACGTTAGTCTGTGGTAGGGAGGAGTGTTAGCAGGAATCATATTTAATGAGTTGATCTTTATCTTTTTCTAGCTTTGTTTTCTTATCTTCTGCACATAAGAGTAAGAGTTAGTAGAAGTTATTGTTGTCTTAATTTTTTGAGTCAACTTTACTTCTACAGGAAGTTTTTGGTCTCTGGTTTTGCAAGTGTGTAGAAGTGATTGGAGGCTAAGCTCGACATAATCTTGTATTCTGTAATAGCTGGCAGCCCCCAAATTCTAAATATATATCGTGTGTTGACATTTTCATAAGTATTTTTGAGTTTTGATGTGTTTATGAATTTATGTATTAAAGAGTAAATGGAGAAATCATTTTTTTCACCCTTATTATCACAGCTCACAGTATATGGAGAAATCATTTTTTTCAGCCTTATTATCACAGCTCACAGTATATCGTGCAGTTTGTGAACTTCACAGTAAGTCCTAAGAGTTCACTGTGCAAAGTTTCTATGTGAGCTGTAGATGTGAGAATTTTAAGCATGTGCAAAGTTTATCTGTGAGAATTTTAAGCATGTTATTGTATAGGGTTATCATTCTTAATTTTTTTAAAATTGAATTAATATTTTTTTAATTAGATAAATATCTAATAATATTGATTACATTTATAAATATTTCATTTTTTTTATAATATTGAGACATTTTTTAAATAATAATGATTACCCTTCCAAAAAAAATTAATAAATGTTATTAAAAAAAACGAAAATTATTTTTTTCATTTATTTTTATATTAAATGATGCAGAATATGTTTCTTTCATGTCAGTTGTGTTTTCTTCTTCATGGTTTATGGTTTTTTCTTGCCAGGTTACAAGTATTGTAATTAAATTGGCTAAAAGTAAATGGCATTGACATAGGTTGTCAACTAAATTCAGAGCTCCAATGCCAAAACACTATCGCTGAAAATGAAGGCAGAACTTGCCGCTTTCTATTTCTTCAAAGAGTTTACATTACATAACGGAATTCAAATGCCAGGATATATATCTCCTTATTACAGCTACGATAATCTGAATTTAAACCTCTATCTTTTACATTGCTGAAAATCAGATCTGGAGAATAAATCTGTAACTGTGACTATAATTCAAAACTTCAATGGTAAAACCTAGAGGAAACTGAGAGCAATGAACTACACAAACTAAGATGGAATTAACTAACACAACATCCTGTGTACTCTGTCCTCCATATATAATCCCTCTTTCTTCTTGGCCATATGCTATAATGGTAAGAAGAGAAAGCAGAGATCATAAGTCTCTGCACTCATAAAAAGTAGCATGGGCAGGG